>VZTJ01004286.1:1982544-2000725 GCA_013397795.1 Orthonyx spaldingii
CCCACCTTCCCACCTGTGCGCGGTGAGCACTGCGCGCCTATTGGCTGGAAGGCGCGGGACCCCTGCTGCTATTGGCTGGCAGGGAGCAGGGCGCCGCCCCAACACGCCGCCCTCTGTGGGGGCGTCATGGCCCCCGGGTCCAGGCGGCGGGTGGGGACTGGTGGACCTGGGGGTCGCCTGTGGGGAGGCTGCAGCCCCTGGAGTGACACCTCCCGGTCCTCTTCTCCGCAGGGCCGGCTGTGCCAGCCCCGCCATGGCCCTGGCGGTCTGCGGGACCCTCCTCGGGCTGGCCCTGTACGCCGGCAGCCTGTGCGCGGTGAGTGGTGCCACGGTCCTCTACCACGACTACTGCGTCATCGGGGCGGGCCCCGCGGGCTTGCAGGCGGCCTACTTCCTCCAGCAAGCCGACCGGGATTATGTGGTCTTCGAGCGGAGCCACGCGCCCGGCAGCTTCTTCGCGCTCTACCCTCGGCACCGCAAACTCATCAGCATCAACAAGCAGTACACGGGCAAGTCCAACAGCGAGTTCAACCTTCGCCACGACTGGAACTCACTCCTGAGCCACGACCGGCGGCTGCTTTTCCGACGCTACTCTCGTGACTTCTTCCCCAGCGCTGACACGATGGTGCGTTATCTGGAGGACTTTGCTTCCCTGCTGAAGCTGCGGGTTCAGTATAACACGGCCATCATCCATGTGACATTGGAGAAGAATGAGCAGGCCTGGAACGGCCATTACTTTCTCCTGACCGACCAGGACAGGAAGAACTACAAGTGCAGGTAATAGGCAAACCTGGGGTTTGACATGCAGCTCAGAGCTTTGCCCTGTTGAGGCATGAGTATCTCCAAGGATAGAGATTTTACAGCCTCTTAGAGCCTTAATCACCATCAGAGGCAGAAAACATTTTTTAGGGATTGGCAGGTGGATGAGTGGAATAACTGTTCCTGGGAAGACATTGCCTTTCACGAGCAGCGTTTTGCTTTGGGCAGCTGAGGAGCTTGCCAGGACAGACACAAATTGGCTGCAATGGCCGTCACTGCAGGGTCTGTCCTTGATTGGTATGCTTGAAATCACTTTTGTTTTATCACTAGATAGTTGCTATCTGTGAAAAAGTTGTACTTACAGCCTTTATTACAAATTGGATTGAGTCAGTGTGGTGACATCTCACTCCTCTTTTCCCACATGTGCTCAGGGGTGTGTCCCAGACAAGTGAGACCCTTGGCTGACACAGAGCTGGAACACAGGGGGGAAGCAGAAGAAAGCAGGGCTTTTTGAGAAATAACCCTCAAGGCCGTTGAATTCCCCTTCCACTCGTCCTATTTACGTGTGTGTATCCCCTACCGCCACTGAGCTACATTCCTAGAAACCTACAAGTTACTCGTGTGAACATACGGAGTATATTTCTCACCTCTCCTGAGAAGCTCAGCTCTACGACAGCAGGTCGTGCTGGCTGTCACTTGCCGGTGTGCTGCTGGCAGCCTCCGAGGGGACAGAAGGCAATCCCGGACACCCACGTACCACGAGCGAGTTGCTCTCAGGACGCTGTGTAAGCAAGGCTGGGACAGCAGGCAGTGCTGCTTGCCTCAGCCGCCTGGTGTTTCTATCTAAGTCACAAAAACTTCCTCAAGAATCAAGTAAAAGCTCTTATGGAGTGATATAAAAAGATCGCTGTACTTATTTTTGGTGTTAACAATTAGCGATGTTGCTAACGTGCTTTTATGACTGGGAGTTACATTTCAAAGTATCAAAACTTTCCTGTCTGTCCTAAAAATTACTTCTGTTCTGCTAAATTGCAATTCAGATTTTAAATCAAAGTCATTTTTATGCAACATGTAATCAACCTGTGAAGCTATTTTACATATATTGTCAATGAGTTCACATGAGTAGAAGTTGCATTCATGAACAGGCGAGGGAGATGCATATGTAAAGCACCCACACTGACTATTGCTATATATAACAGTGTTCCTAGTTGACCTGAGGACAGGGAAGAGAGGAGCAGGTTATTAGTTGAAGCTGGGTAGAGATTTCTTTTGAAACCATGGCCTGTGCAGCTGGTCCAGTGTCACTGTTGGGGTCACATTGCAGCCACCTTCCACAGTGGGAGGAGGAAGAAATGAGGAGATGGAGCCCCTTTCCTGAAATTCCTGCATTTTCAAGTGCTATCCCTGTTTTTGCAGCTCTTTGTTGGTTGCTGCTGGGACGTGGGTCCCCAATGTGGTGAACTTTCCTGGCTCAGAGTATGTTGAGGGTTACGAGACCGTGTCCATCAACCCAGAGGACTTTGCTGGCCAAACTGTGTTGATCTTGGGACGAGGGAACTCGGCCTTTGAGACAGCGGAGAACATCCTGGGTGTCACGAATTTCATCCACATGGTGAGCCGGTCCCGCGTGCGCCTCTCGTGGGCCACCCACTACGTCGGGGATCTGAGGTAAGGAACCACTCCTATTCCTCTTTCTAACACAGCTGGAATACAAAGAAGGAGAAAGAATCACTTCTTTCCCAGGCAACAGGCTGGACTAGTGCAGGTGGCTGTGCTGTGGTCATGGTGGTTGCAGGGAAAACATGAAGCCTTCCACAGGTCCTTGGTTTAAAGCACTCCAGGTTGCAGTTGCTGAACATAGAGGCTTGGTGAGAGCATTTTAGGATCTGTGTGAAATAGAAAAATGTCCACTTGGAAACTGTAATCTTTAAAACGTCCTGGCTCTCAAGTAATTCCCTTGCTTCCAGTCACAGAGGAAAGCTAAGAGGTTGGCTACATCCTGCAGGGACAGCGAGGCTGTGTTACCTGTGCTGTTCCTGTGAGCCCTGAGTCTCTGGGGATAACCTTTACACAGAAGAGGAGATGGGATGCCTGATAAATGATCCCATTTTCAGCAGCTAAGACAACCTCCCCTCTTTACATTCTTGTATTTTCCACAGAGCAATTAACAATGGCCTGCTGGACACCTACCAGCTGAAATCTCTGGATGGGCTTCTGGAGGGCGACCTGGAAGATCTGGCTATCGTTAAGGACAAAAGGGGAAAGCTGCACATCACACTCCGGTTCTACCTGGAGAACAGGAACATCAGCGCAGGCATCGACTCCATCACCCTCCCTCAGGATGAACTGGACAATTTTGCCACCCGCGCACCTTACGACCGTGTCATCCGCTGCCTGGGCTGGAAGTTTGACTTCTCTATCTATAATAGGTGAGGAAGAACCAGGAACTCCATGAAAGAAGGTATTTAGACTGAAGGGCCTGAGTAGGGAGGAAAGGGAAGTGCAGGTCTTCTCCTGGTAGCATTGTTTGGACCTCCGTGTGCTCTGAGCTGCTTAGTGCTGCACAGTCCTTTGTTTATCCTGCAGGTCCCAGTGGGAATGTGTGTCACTGACCTCTGACCAACAGGCTCTAAGGCTGAGCAGATGGCAGTGTTGAGACCTGAGTGACACAGAAAAGCTTGTACCTTTAGAACTTAACATCCTGACCTGCCAGATCCCATGGAGAAGGCTAGCAGTGTTTAGGGGTTTTTTTGAAATGAGGATGATAAAGGTGCAGATCGCTACAAAAAGGTTTTGTCTGGGAAAAAAAAATTCCCTGAGGATGCAACCTTCACTCCACCTTGGTACATCCTGCAGTTGAAAATGATACTGCTAACTTCACTGTCTTCCAAAATTCACTGTCAGTGGCTCAGCTGAGAATTAGATCTCATCCAGGGCTATCTTGGGATGAACACCCTTATCTTCCAAAGATCTTAATTTTAATAGTAAACGCCACTGAAGCCAGCATGGGTATGAAACAGAATCTTGCAGCAGCTGCAATATAATGTGTATCAGAAACCCTTTTTATTTTTCTACCCCTGTCCTTCCTGATAGCCTGCTCTTCTCTTTTGCACATCAGATCCCTGAGAATAATGCCAGGAAAAGGGAATATTAAGAAGTATCCTCAGATCAAACCCAGCTATGAGTCCAGAGGCACTCGGGGGCTCTTTATTCTTGGCACTGCTAGCCATTCAATTGACTTCAGGAAATCTGCTGGGGGCTTCATCCATGGATTCCGGTATACAAGTACGTACTGGGGTGTACAGAAAGGGCAGGGACGGAAGTTGTTCCTCCCTTCAAAGGAACAATCCATAGCTTACTGTTGGAAAGAGGTTGCCCTTAGTCTTGTTCTGGCAATAAGAAGGACAAAACACAGTCAAGCTGCAGCTGCATCATCTGAAGTGGAGAAGAAGTGACTTGGGGTCATATCTGAAGTTTTTGGTTGTCTGTCTTTGTTTTGTCTTGCATCCCTCTTGCCTGCCGTCTGTTATTTATGTAACACAATAGATTTCTTCCTGCCAGATGCTCTGCCTCGTGACAGGCTGTGGGTGAGAGGTCTGTGCTGTGGAGTTAAAACCCAGCAGCTGTGGGCAGTAGAGAGAATTTCCTTCTTTATGTGTGTGTGTGTGCCCATCCTTTTCATTAAAGGACTGCTGAGAAGTAATGAAATCTCCCCAAGGACCCCCCACCCCCTCTCCCACCATTTAGCGTTACATCAGCTTTCCGAGGGCATCTCCACTGCAGTTACCAGCAACTGGGGTGGGAGATCCTGAGCACAGATGAGCTGTAAAGGTTGTTTATTGAGCCCTGCTGCAGCACAGAGATTGGATTTCTTAAAGCTTTAGCTTGGGTTGTTAAATAAGCTGTCTTTGTTTCTCTCCATGTCTTAGCTCGGGCAGTGCATCGCCTGTTGGAAAATCGTCACCATGGTGTCCCCTGGCCATCCACAGTCTACCCTATTACACAGCTGACCAATTCCATCATCAAGAGGGTGAACGAGGCCTCAGGCCTCTACCAGATGTTCAGTGTTCTAGCTGACATCATATTGCTGAGAGAGTGAGTGAGTGAGTAATTATTCCCAGCACTGCACTCCTAATTTCATTTATTTTTCTTTGCCATTGCTTCCTGTGGTGCCACCACACAAATTGCACTGTTGCTGCCTAAGGACGTTACCATTGTGTAGGCAGCCACCCCAAATCTGTACCACTGTTGCAACTGGTGCCCAATTGTGCAGACTGTTTCCCCCTCTTAAAGGGCTGAAATGGTCCAGACCTTTCCTTTATGCTCAGAGGTGTAGAACCCTTCTACTGACCCCAGGGAAAAACTTTCCTTAAGCAGTGCTACTGTAGACAGAATCCCATAATCCAGGAAAACAGTGGTGTCTTGTAACAGTATCTGCAGCCTTCATAAGCTCTGCATCAAGTCCGGCCCAGATCTATAATGACCAAACAGAATTACTATCTGATGACTTTTTGGCTTTAGCCTTGACCAGCTGAGGGTGGGTGGGATCCCAGCTGGCTTTCTCTGGTGGAAAATTGTGATGGTGTGGTTGCAATTCACAGGAATGCCACAGCATTTGAATACTTGGAAGAGTACCCTACTGGAATCCTGGCTGAGCTGGAAATGCAGACAGGAAGAAAGGCTCGAAGTGGGCTCTTTGTTGTCATCATGGAGTATGGGAGGAATTTCTCAGGGGCTGACAAGGATGTCTTCTACTACAACCGCGCTGTGGGAGAGGCGCAGCACGCCTGGCAGTCCAACTTCTTACACCCTGTTATTTACTATTACAAACGCCTCCCAACAGGTAACCTTCCCTGCTAGTAATGTGACACAACCAAAACAAAGAGGGGTAAAGATAAATCAGAGCCAAAGTGGGGGTGGTACCTGAAAGCACTATTTCCCCTTCTGTGACACATCCCCCACCACTCTATGAGCTGAAAAGGAAGCTAGGAGTTGGCAACAAAGTTCCATTGATAAGACTGATATGGGGGATGGGATGTTTTACCAGAGATCTCACATCTGAAAATAGGAACAAACAGGCCTGCTGGAAATTTCCCCATTCCCTAAAAGAGGAACAGTTCTTCCCTTTGGCTGGCACCCTATGTGTATTTTGCAGATGAGGCTGGGCTGTTGTTGTTTGGCCACGCTGCTGCCAAAAGAAAGCTGCTCTCTGTGGCAGGCCCAGGTCTGAGAGGTTACACAGCCATAGAGCCAGCCAAAGGCAAGGGTTTGAAGAGGAGTGTTCTATCCAGCAAGCAAACAGGCTCAGAGTAGACTTCCTTGGGAAATGAGTGTGTTGAGATCTTCATCTCCAGAAACCTTGGGTCAGGGTTCATCTTGCCTTGCACGGAAATAAGAACGATGGGTAGCAGCATTAAACACAGCTTAGCCCATCTGGCAGTCCCTGCCCAGGGGTAAGAGAAGTGAAATGACAGGAATGCTGTGGGCAGGGACAGAGGGCAGCTGGGCAGTGGCAGGGCTGTTGAGGACAGAGCTAGCAGAGGGGATTGCAAATGAAAGTAACAGATTAAAAGGTCAGAACAAAAGCAGAAACAGCTGTCACAGCTGCTTTCCACTCCCCAAGCTCTTTTTAATGCCATTTTGCTTCTAAGAGGCTCCCTTAATGTTCTCTTGGCAGAGCGTGAGATGAGACTCCGTCCCCCAGACTGGCCTCTGCCCCGGCCAGATGCCATCCATCACATTGTGGAGGACTTTCTGACAGACTGGACAGCCCCAAATGCTCACATCCTGCCGCTGAGGCGGTTTCTGGAGAATTGCCTCAGCACCGACCTGCGCAATTTCTTTGCAGGTAATTTGAGCACAGGGTCGAGGTGGCAGGAAGAGGAGGAGGAATGTGAGGAACAAGTGACAGGAGTCTGCAGATAGCTGAGATCTCCCTGTGGTGAGCTGCTTGTCTCACTGTCAGTCACACCTCCTCAATGCACTCACCAGATGGTACAAAGTGCCGTTCCGTGTGTATGTTCCCAAAAAGTCCTTGCTGTTGTTCACCATTAGAAAAAGACTGGCCCAGGCATGCCAGGATTTAGGGAAAGGTATATAAGGTTGGGTTCGATCCTTTTTGTAGCTGCAGCTTTCCTTCCTTCTTCATTATCTGAACATTTCTTTGTGCCACTGTGTACTAGATCTCATATACTGATGACTGGATTGCATTCCCATGGGAAATGAGAGTGCTGTGATGTGAGAGGTGAAGAGCCTCTGCTGCCTCCCTTCCTGGTCTTAAGAGTGGTCTGTGACCCTCCTGCAGGAAGCCCATGTGGCACAAAGAAGATGCCAGATGGATGCAAGCTCAAATCCAGCTCCTTTTCCTCTCACAGACTGCAGACTAGGGATCCCTCTCTGCATTTCCTGAGCTTTGCAGAATTAAGTCAATTACTGGTGCCACCCAGGGCAGGGTACTGGGTGGGAAACTCCAGCCATCTTCCCTGATCCTCTCTGCCTTTTATTTTGAATAAGTCCCTGTTAGTTTATGGGAGTATTTCCCTACAGGGTCTCTCTGCTGACTCTAATTTTGATCCTTTTCCCTGCAGAGTCCTGTTTCCTGTTTGCCTTCACCCACCAGAAGCTGCCTCCATTCTGCCAGCAGGGGTACGTGAGACTGCAGGGACTGGTGGGGAGCCAGGAGCTCCGGCACCATGCGGTACAGGCTGGGCTGCTCCAGGATTACACTCACACAGACTTTTCGGGTGACAGACCTCCTGACAGCCACGAGGGGTCACAGGAGCAGTTGATGAGAGATCATGCCATACCAGTTCGTCCACTACAGCATCTGGTTAGTGCCAAGGATGAGCTTTAACCTTTCTTGCTCCACACTGAAATCCATAGGTGCTCTTCTGACAGTAACACAGATCCACAGCAGGATTCTGCCCTTCCCAGTGTCCCTTTTCCATCCCCGTGCCTCCCACTGATCATGAGTTGCCAAAGACCTGCTCAGATCTTGCTGTTACAAAGAGGACCAACATGCTCTGAAGGATTGAGCGAGGGACCAAAATCCATTGATGATGAGGTTCCCACATTGTCCTTGCAGAGTTCAGAGTTGCCTGAAGATGGTGTTTGTGTTTATCTCACTGACCAATATCTGCAGCGACGTACAGAGGTCACAGAAGTGAGTGCAGGAATGCCTGGGAAACTTAAGATGTCACGTCCTCCTTCAGAGGTGACCTGCTCACACCCTGTGGCAGTCCAGTGCTGCTTCTCTGGTCCCTGGATGCTGTACACTGTATACTTGAAGATTTGTTTCTGCATTGAATCCTGAAGTGGTACTCCAGGCAAACTTCCTGGTATTTTTCCTGCATTTGAGTTAGGGCAATTGTGTAGCTTGAGTGGGGAAGGATGATTTTTTTAGTTACTGTATAGGTCAGATAATTTATCATTTCCCAGAGAACACTACAAGGGACTTTCCTCAACGATGGATGAGTAGCTTGCCTGGAATGCTAGGGACACAGAGACTTACACTGAGTTTGGCTCTGCTGTCCTCAATTTTTTCTTCTCCCACACCAAGCAGCCTAGAAGGTTAGCCGCTGTCTTTTATAAAGCATGACCAATATTTCTCCTATTTGCACTATGTCCCATCAAGAAAGTTTGATGTTGTTAAAATGCTCCTTCTCTGTTTTATTCCCCTCCAGTCACCTTGAGATCCTAGACTGACAGGGGGGCTGTCTGCACTTTACTGCTCCCCCTGTCAGCCACACATGCTTGCCTGTCACCTCCCTGTGGACTCCTTCCATGGCCCTGGAGTTGCAAAGCAAGAGCAGTTTTGAGCTTGACCTCACGATGTCCCTGTGATTTCTAGGAAATAAGAGGAAGGGGTGACAGGGAACAGGCTTTTATCTCCACATTTTTTCCAACTCTTTAGCTTCTTGAAAAATACACACTTCCGCTTTCAGACTGAGGGGGGATGTACCTTATATGTACCTAAAGCACTCCCAATCCTTTCAATTCAGCTGCTGTTTCAGTAAAACCCCGGTTCCTTGGAGAGGCTGGGGAGCAGAAGAGGTGAAGGAAGTGACAGAGGAGTTCTTGCTCTCTTTGAGAATACTGGGCTATGCAGGCAATGCTGCTGCTGGAAGATAGTGCCTGTTCACATGCAGCTGGAGAGGGAAACCATCACCTCAACTGGCATCAATCAACATCTTTCTGTGAGCTTTACATTCCATTGCCCCAGCTCCAAGGCCAGTCCAGAAATGGCTCTTGTGGCCTGTAGTAGTCTGGGTGGTGCTACTATTTGCTATAGCCTTGGCACCGTGGGCTTTTTATTTTGGGATTGTCCAGGGGAAGAAAAGGGCCTGTGGCTGAACTGGATTGACCAGCTGTCACCAAGAGCCTGTTTCACTTGTTCCCTCTATGCACTAACACAGAGTGCATCCCTGTTGTACCTACAGATGTGCACATTGTCCAGATGTTTCCTCTTCCATCCTCGAATTCCCCCAAGAGATTGTGGATCTGTGCGTATTGCCTTAAGTTGTGATTTCCCTTAGAAAAGCAATGGTTGCAAAAACTTGCACCCACTGACTGTTCCAGCATGCACTGTGTAAATCTCCTAGCGTTATATCTTGTGAGTTAAACTCCAGAGGTTCTCCTGCCACTTGCTTCCAGCAGGACCTGGGGAGAAGGGATCCAAGTCTCCCGCTTTGGGTGCTGCCGGGTGAGCACTGCCCTCAGCCTTGCTCCTGTTGAGCTCCTCTGCTGCTGGAGCTGACAGGGAGAGGGAGTGCTGGCTGCAAATAATTTTCCATCAGGCACAGTCGTTACAAAGGCCGGGGTGGTTTGTGGGCCATGCTGGTTTGTGATCACCCCTCGGTGCAAGGCTGCAGGTTGGTCCCGGTGCCCTGCCCCGGTGGGTGCGTCCTGGGAGGGAGTCAGTTGCTGTCTGTGGCATTAGTGGAGCTGTGCGCTTCCAGGAAAGCTTGGGGAAGCAGGTGAAGCAGGTGCCCCTTTGCCTAGCTTCAGTCTGACGAGAGCAGCCAGCCGCAGGCACCGGAACCGGCAATGGCGCCGGCGCCGGCGGGCCCGCGCCACGTGCAGAAGGCCCACCACGGCTCGTGCAGCCCCCGCGGCTCCCATTGGAGGGCTCCGCCGCCTATCAGCAGCCAGGATTTGCCTCACGTGGCACATCCCACCACCCCTCCGGGGACGGGGCGAAGTGGCCTGACGGACAGGCACGGCAGCCAATCAGAGCTGCCCGTCTCTTGGGGCTGTTGCCAATGGGCTGGGAGGGCGGCCGGCCCGTTAGTCGCGGACTTCCGGCAGCAGCGACCAGTCAGCGCGCAGGGGGCGGGGCGCCGGGCGGAAGTTCAAGGTGCGCGGTCACCTCCGCTCCCGGGAAGGGGAAGGTGCGGGCCGGGCCCGGGGCGGGGAGCGCTGCCCTCCTGGCCGGGCCCTCGGGCTGGTGGAGCGGCGGGGCGTCTGGGGCTGTCCTCTCTCGGGTTGGGGGCTCTGTGCCACTGCGGAACCTGCTGGGACATCAGCTGAAGGAACCCCACGGTACCGGGCAGGGGGCATCCCGCGGCCTGGGTCTGCCCTCTGGGTGGTGGGGGCAGCTCTGCGCTGCAGGGCTGAGGGAAACGGGAACCCCGCGCCTGGGGCTGTCTCCTGTACACGGGGAGGAGGCGGGGTCCGACTGGGTCCCCGTGGCTGTGGGGCTGGAGCTCCAGAGGCAGGGCACGGGCAGGAAGCACTCCCGTGTCATGTCCCATGAGCTTCTCTCCTGGAAACCTCCTGGCTTGGGAGCTGCCCCGCCGAGGGAACTCGGAGCAGGGCGCTGCTGCAGTGGGACCAACCACGGGGTGCACCCACCCCACCAACTGCCTCTCCCCGCAGATGGCCCAGAGGCTGGCGCTCCAGCGGCTGCTGTCCCTCCCCGCGCGGGCTCCGCTGGCAGCCCACGGCAGGGCCTTTGGCACCTCCGCTGGCCGCGGGAGCACTTTCAACGTGCAGGATGGCAGCGACTTCCAGGACCGCGTGGTGAACAGCCCCAAGCCCGTTGTCGTGGACTTCCACGCTCAGTAAGTTCTGCACATGGCTCTCACAACCCTCAACCATCACCCATGCAGGTGTGTCCCTGTGACTTTCCTGATGTGGTGGCACCCAGGACATGCATGCAGGAGCATGCCTGAGGGCTTCCCAAGCTGTGGAGTCTGGTGTTAAAAGGTGCTTCTGCCTGTCAGGCTCAATCCATAAAGATTTCCCTCATAGCTACAGCCTGCAGCAGTGTCAAACAGGAATGCCAGGAAGGCATTCCCCAGGGTGGCACAGCTGCACCTTCCATGTGCTCGGGTGGCACCCCAGACCCAGTGCTGCATCATCCTACAAAAGATACCTCAGGAAAAAGCTCTGATATCTCCCCTGTTTGGCTTCATGGATGAAATGTCCCCTTACAACCATTAAAGTTTAACAGCCATGGAGAGCTCTGCACTTGCTGCGCCTCACCATTGTCATGTTGCATCTTTCCATGTTTCTTAAACCTGCATGTTTTTGAGGCTCTTTACAGCAAATACTTCTATGTGTTAATAACAGCCATGTGACACCAATGACAGCATTTTTCATCAATCAAAATGCTGTCATCCTCCTGCCAGTAAAAATATTCCTAGATGTTATCTGCTGGATTAACAATACTGATTATCTTTGGTTTTTTCATGTATTTTCATAGTGCTCCAGTACTGTCATGTGAGCCTGTTATAGCTGTTTTGGAGCAAGCAGAATACAAAACAGCCAAAAAACTTCTGCTGTAAATAAACCAAACTGACAAACCAAAGTGAACATTAGTTGGGATCATCCAGGGAGGAGAGGACAATTAATTGAAGCCTGAAACCAGATACAGAGCTTCCTTAACACCTTTGCCAGCTCCTTTGTGAGAGAAGTGGTTTTCTGACCCATGGTTCAGGAATTGTATTTCCAGGCTGGCTCTTGAGTGGAGCAGCAATGGTAGTAAAGGTACTGGTGTACCAGCACACCTTCCATGGCTGCTGCTGCACCTGCCTCTCCCAATGTCCCCTCTCTCTTCTTGCTCCTTCAGGTGGTGTGGTCCCTGCAAGATCCTAGGCCCCAGGTTAGAGAAGATGGTGGCCAAGCAGGAGGGGAAGGTGCTGATGGCCAAGGTGGACATTGACGATCACACAGACCTTGCTATCGAGTACGAGGTAGGAGGTGGACGAGCACAGACTTTCTTTGGCTGGCAGTGCAGAGGTGCCTGCCTGGGGACAGCTGTGCCTGCACAGCAGCAGCGTTGGAGGGGAGGGGAAGCCCAGAGTCTACAGGTTCCTGATCCATTGGGTCACTTGGCTGCAGGTGGATTTTGCTGCTTGGCTCTTCCAGCTCTACTGGTTGTGCTCAGCATCCCCACTTCTAATTCTGCAGGGAGGTGTCCTCTAGGCCTTGCAGGTGGCTGTCAGTGCAAACCCTTCCCTGGCCTCGAGGAGCCTGGAGTACACACAGCATTTTGCTGCGAGCTGGGGCTGCTCAGGTGCAGGGCAAGAACATGAACTAACAAGCCCCATTCTGCTCTGCTACTGAACGTGGTTCTTTGTGCAACCAGCCTGTCCTCTCTTTCCCTTCCTTGTTCAGGATCTCTAGCTGGGTCATAATGTTCCATCCTTAAGCTGCAGCACAAGGAGACATGGTGAGTTTTGTTTGGACAGGTAGAAGCTAGGTCAGAAAAAACACACAAACAACAGGAGCATGTGTCCTGCTCTTGAAAGGAGAGGACCTTGGTGCTTACACTAGTGTTTGAATGGAATGACTGGAGAAGGCCATGGCTTTAGTTTACATGATTCATTTATTTTTCCCCTCTGTCAGTGATTAGGTAGTTTAAGAAACACAAAAGCCCCTCTGAGGGCCCTGCTTGTCACTGTTGTCTCTCCTTGTAAACAACTCTGCCCATGGAGTTGGAGCATCCTGCTGTTGTGTTTTACAGGGGAAAAAAAGCTTCATTTTCACTTGAGTATCACACAGATGGATCTGCTCCCCCTCTGCAGATGAAGTCCTGCTCCCAGGGTGACAACTAGCACAGTGAGCTCCTCAAGCTGCCCTGCAAAGTGTGAACCATCTCCTGAGCAAGCTGTCACTTTGTTGAGCCTGGAGAAGATGCTGTATGCCGTTCCCGCACCCTGCCGAGCCAGAAGGAGACAGAAGTGGAAATAGCTTGTTCTCTTCCACTCTTTCCTCAGGGAGACCTTTCTGCCTGTGCTGTGGTGGCGTGTCCACACTGCTGGTGGCCACAGTCATGACTTACAGCTCCCACAAGCTGAGCACAGAGCCTTTGGTGCTCTCCAGGGTGGAGGCGTGCTGGCAGATACACCCCAGGCCAAGGAAGATGGCTGCTGGCTCCTGAGCAGGGCTGGCTGCTGCAAGCCCAAAGGCTGCATAGCTCAAAGGGTGCTGGTGAGAAGCTGAAGAGGGTGAGGTGGTTTTAGTGATGATCTAAAAGCGTGTAAATCCTAATAGATGCAGGGAAGGCTCTGGTAGCAACCACGCTAAGGAGAAGAGAATGGAGATTATTAGCTCAACTCATGTATTGTTCCAAGCCTTCCAGCAGATAGAATTAGCTGGGATTACAAGAGGATAATCACAGATGAGTGGAAAGCGACAAGCAGGGTGTGTGCATGCAGAGAAAGGTCTGTGAAAAGAGGCTGAAAGCCCTGAGTTGTGCAGGTTTGATGACATGCTGCGTGTCCTCCCCCAGGGTGCTGAGGGAGCAGCCGTGCTGCCTGCTGTGTGTGTTTGTGTGCAGGTAGGACTGGGGCTGCAGGGAAAGGTCAGCTTCTAGCAGTTCATTCTGGAACCTTACATACTAGCATGATGAGGTTTTGGTTGGCAAGAGAGCCTCCTCCACTTTTGGAGTGACGTGCGCGTGTCGTATCTTGGCCGTTACCCCCATGGCTGAAACACCATCCCTAGACAGTGTCTGCAAGTACCAGAGCTGCAAACAGGTAGGGGGATAGGAGAATTTTCTGCTTAGATCTTCACAGTTTGGAGCATCCTTTCCAAGGCAGAAGTTTGGTTCATGTGCTGAGCATGTGCTTGGTTTTACTTCATCGTGTGGGAAGTTGCCATGTAAGGAGAAGTGTAAGGGCTGATGGGAAGGCACCAAGTCCAGATCAAAGAGGGACCAAATGGAGTGGTTGTGAGAGATCAGGAAAACCAAAGGTAGTATTTAGGAGGGATCAGAAAACATTTGTTTTAAAGCCATTCCATTTGGGATCAGATGTCTGCACGCTGAGAAAGTCTTTGTTTTGGGGGTTTTCAGTGTTCATGCCACCCCTACAACTCCTTCACTAGCTGCCAGGAAGTCTTCCTCCATCCGTGTTTATTCCCCTGCCCACGCACACAGGCAGCCCCCAGCTTGCTGCCTGCTTCCACAATGTCCTCTTCAGCAGCCTCCTGGGCGCAGGGGGAGGCAGCAGGAGGGGGGACCCCCTGGAAGAGCTGAGGAATGCTGGCACATTCCTTTATACAAGCGGCCTCTGCCCTTGGCTCTCAGCCATACTGGCTTAGCACAAAGCACGGATGCATTTCCTGCAACTAGAAATGTCCCCGGTGCCCTTCCCTGTCCTGTTAAGCCCAGCACAAAAGTTCTTTCTCTGGGGACTCCCTGTTTTATCTAACACCTTTCATCTCTGGTTGTGGCCTTTCTCCACTGCTCCAGCCAGCTCCTGACCTCTTGCCTCAAGAGCAGAAAGGGAGAAGAAATACTTTTGTTTATCTGCAGTCTCTTAAAATTCTTTAGATTCATCTCTTGCCTTGGCCAGTTGCCTCTGTGTGTGGTGACTGGGAAAGGGCAGCCCCTTCTCTGGCCACTGTGGGTGGGCAGAACAGGGGAGCTGCTGGGCGCACAGATGGTCATGCATCAATGGAGCTCCACCCTGTTACCTCCTCACTCAGAGGCCTGTGTGAAATCCTTCCCCCTTTTCCGCTGTGTGGCATCCGAGCTTGTATAAAAGTTTCAGATGGGAGAGAATTCCCTTGGTATGGGTGTTGCCAGGAAAAACCTGGATGGCCATATTTGTTTATTTATCTGTGTGGTCAACACTAATCAAAAGCAGACTGATTTTTTTTCTATAGAAATGCTCTTCAGGGAGTAGGAAGGTTTGTTTAGGTTCAGTGCAGATGGGACCCAAAAAAAGACGGGGGAAAAAAAAGAAAAAATGCCCTCAACTTTGCATTCTAGAAATTCCCATGACATTTGCTTCTCAACCAGCAAAACAAAGTATGTGCTCCATTAACAGGCTGCCCTTCCTGCAGCTGGCAGGAAGGAAGCTGACAAAAGCGTCGTGTTTTCTGAGCAGAGGAAAGTTGCTCTGTGCCCCTGGTTCTTGTCTGGCTCTTCAGCACCAGCCCCAGACCTTCCACTCTTGGGATTTGCTCACCAGCACGAAGAGGGAAAGAGGCAGAGGGGTCAAGGCCATGTGAAGCTCGTGGGTGCACTAGTCAGCCTGCAGGGCCTGGCAACATGGTGTTGGCTCCTTTTCTCTAGAGCTTCCAAGAGTTGCCTGTTCTTCACCCAGGCCCTAATAGGGGCCAGCTCTTGTTTTTTTTTGGATGGAACTGGAGCAACTCTGCTCGATATTAACCCACTGTGCAAACCAGAGGGAGGCTCAGTGGAGGTTTGCCCTTCTCAGGGAGGGAGTAGTTGAGTGCAAAGCATCCTTTCTCTCTCCTAAAATCACAAAGAAGTGTGTCGGCACTATCGCCAGTGCTGGGGCCCAAGCCCTCTGGATCTGCTCCCTGCAGTCACTAGGAGGAGCTGAAGATTTTGTGCTGAGCAGCCCCGACGCTCCCATCCCTTCAGATGAAACTGCGCAAGGCCTAAAGGACACTGCGGGGAGCCACGCTGGACTGCCCGGCTAGGACCGGGTGGGAAGGGAAGACAAAATGTCCCTTTCATCTCAGGCTCCCAGTGGGAGAAAAGCCAGCCCTCTGATGGGTTTCCAGAGGGATTTGCAGATCTTTGTTGGCAGCAGGGCTGGCAGTGCACATGGGAAGGCCCTGAAGGCTAGAGGAGAGTCAGCAGGCAAGATAAGGACAGGATGTGTTTTGGGGGGGAGACTTTGCAAAGATAAGGGCATCAAAGCTGTGGGGTCAGAAATGTGATCAGATCTTCCACTGCTGCAGCTCTCCAAGGTCTGGTTGTTCCTTCTTTCAGTTGTGTCCCTGGGGTCTCTGCTGTCACCAGTCAACCAGCAAGTCCCTGGGGAGTGTTGTCATTTCCAATGCTGTTCTCTTGGATAATTCTCAGAAAACTTTGTTCTGCGCTAAAAGAGCAGCACCCAGAGCAGTGCAGCTGGCTCTGGTCAGAGGGACTTTTTCACTTCTTACCTAATCTTCAGGGATCTGTAGAGAATGGCCACTGGTATGTGACCAGATAAACCACTGAAAACAGAAGTGGGAAAGGAAGAAGGGTTGGAGGGGATTTTCATTGCCATAATATGATGGAGCAGGAAATCTGCCTGTGCAATGGTGGGGCGGGTTAGGATTAGAGCTCCAGTCCTGCCTGGAGAAGAACATGGGTCCAGTCTGATGCTGCCCTGGCCATAACATGTCCAAAGGTTATCATGTCTGAGAGGTGTCCTAGATTAATGTTTGCTTATGATAGGACAAAAGGGAAGGAGAAGAAAAATTTGTACTGGAGATGTGGAAACAGCCTTGCCTTGTTTTTCTATTAGCTTTGGTTTTGTCTTTAAAAATTTGTGTCTTATTTAAACTCAAAAAGCAGCTCAGGCTTGACTTGAGCAGTGTGGTATAAGTAAGTGCAGAGGTGAGGCCACAGGGAGAGGAGGAACGTGGAGCTCAGCTGGCCTGTTCTGCGAGTGGACATCTTACCCCAGAGCAGTGCATGCTCAGCTCCCTTGTAGCCACTTCCCTTGGGGGACCAGGTGCAGCTGGCTTCCTGCAGGCTCTGCTCACCTGTCTCCCTGTTTCTCTTGCCCCAGGTGTCAGCAGTGCCGACTGTGCTGGCTATGAAGAACGGAGACGTTGTGGATAAATTTGTGGGCATAAAGGACGAGGATCAGCTGGAGGCATTCCTCAAGAAACTCATTGGAGCCTGAAGTAAAAGGGTGGCTGTACCTCTGCCTCTGGACACGTCCATGTTGTGCATTCCTTGCCTGGGAGAGCTGAGGGCAGGTCAATTGCCTGCCGAGTACAACCCGGGGGTTTCTTCTGTTTGGTGTTTTTAGGAGATGGAAAATGTTGTAACCCTTCCCTCCTTCTCCCCCTTCTCATGAGCAGCAGTAGTTGTAAAGGGCGCTGAGGAGCAGGGCTGCTTATTCTCAAAACGGGGAATGTGGCTGGAATTAGGAGCCTGTGTTTATCAGCCAAGAGCTGACGTGCAGAGCTGCTGCTGCTGCTGAGTTAATAGGAGGAATGTTTTTCTCTTTGCCTCACATCTGATAGCCCAGAGCAGAGGCTAGCTGCTCCCTGCAAGATGATGGTACATACCTGCCCTGGGTGGGTTCGTTTAAAGCTGAGAATGCCTCTGCCTTGTCTGTGAAACCTGTCTCTTTCTTCCACTGTCCTTGCGTTGCTGGGACAAGTACATCTCCTCCACAAATCCATGGGCTCCCATCATAATTTTATAAGGGAAAATAGGGAGAGGTATTTTATGGATCTCCTTTTGTATGTCTACAGTAGAAAACTTTTATCAGTCACTGCCGTCTAGCCAGGAGAATAAAACTTGATTGTCAGAAATCTGTCTGTCCAGAGAGGTGAGTTGGGAGTATCAGCAGCACAGTTTCTAATGATGGGTTGGGAAAGTGCAGGTTATGACTTGATCCCTACTAAAAGGTACTGTGCTGAAAAACAAAGTAGGGGGTTACTTTCATGGGGCTTTCAGTGCTGCCTGTAGGACCCCCTTCGTGTGCTGCTCAATCCAGGGGGCCAGAGGGAGGACTCACCTCTCATGCACAGAGGAACAGCTGCTCATTGCACACAAGGAACCTGAGCTGTGCTCCCTCCCCCTGTGCTTTTCTCATCCCTTCCCTACCTGCGGAGCCTGAGAGCCTCCCTCCCCCTGCTGTGAATAATTAAATCTACATACACAGGGGAGCCTGCCAGAAGGCAGCCTTTTGACTTCAATTGCCCTGACCTTTGGACTAAGGGTGCTGGTTGTGTGCTTCTGTTCAAAGCTGGCCGTGTGCTTCAGCCCTTCCAAACTCTTCCTCCTCCTTCTCCTCCTCACATACACCTGTTTCCTGTCAAGCTGGCTCCTGAGTGCTCCCAGCCTCCTCTTGTGCTTGCAGGCAGAGTGCAGCACCAGCACTGATGACTACTGTACTGTTTAATTCCAGCTTGCTTATCTAAGCTGCATGAGAACATTGTAAGTGCTTAATAACCATGTACAAGCTGCTTTTTTTTTTTTTTTTTTTTTTTT
>VZTJ01004286.1:2000772-2011542 GCA_013397795.1 Orthonyx spaldingii
ACACAGCTTCTGTTTCCTTCAGTCCCTCTTAAATCTGCTTTGGCTTTTCTCCATTTCACCTCCCTGGCATATGAGCAGCAAGGTAGTTTTTTTTCTGCACCTCTGCAGTAACAATTTATGACCTTTGAAGGAGCCAGGGAGGTGGTGATCCAAGTCCTGCTGCAACCACAGTGCTGCTGGCATCACTGCTCCCACCTGCTTCTGGGGCCTGGGCCTCAGCGCAAGGTGGTACTGGTCCCCTGAGGTGGGTGCCTCCCATTCGGGCTGAGCTGATCTCACCGCTGGCACGCTGCTGGAGGTGATGTCACTTGGATGTAATCTGGTAAAGAGCTGTTGGTCAGTTACGATCAATAAAAACTGGCATTTCATTTCATTCCAGAGACCACAGAGGCTGTGCTGCTCCCTGACGTCCTTGGGTTTCAGGCTGGGCAATTTCCCCTGCAGTTTCAGTGTTCCTGCTCAGTAAACACTTCTAGTAAAAACTCTCAATTTTCCTGCATGAGCAGGAAAAGTAGGGGAACAGCGTCACAGACCTGACAATAGTCAACTTTCTTACCTTACCATCCTACAGAACAGGAAAAAACACAGTGACTTTGCATTGTGTAATTACGGGGCAGTATAAAATAGTTATTTTATCGCTTCCTTCTAAGGAAAAGCAGAGCTAAAGTGTCACTCAGCTGTTAAAGTACCAGCACACTTTAGGGTGCATTATGTGAAAGCTACAACTGTTTCTTTGAGATAAATGCTGAAGACTCGCGTAGGTGGTGCTCTGTGGGAATCCTTTGGAACAGTCTTAACAGGTGGGCAGGAGGAGGAGGGCTTTGGGGACAGCTTGGGATTCCCCAAGCACTTTGCAAGGTTTTCACCACAGGACAGGGCTCAGAGCAAAAGGGTATTTTCTGTGCCAGGTTTTTAGTTCAGCTCCCTGTTTGCCAGCTGCTGGTGAAGGCTTCAGGGATTCCCACAGCGGTGTTAATAACAGGAGGTGCAAGCAGGAAGCAGTGCCAGCAGTGTATTTATGCAGTGGTTAAAGAGGGGTTGCATGGCAATTTTCATGCTACCTGAATGTGATGTTGGTCTTTCTCGATTGAAGGGAGCTGAAGCAATGGGTAATTCCTCAGCAGTAGCTGTTTTTTCCATGTCAGCTGGGAAAATGTTTCCTCTCTCCAGCAAGGATGCAGTTTGTTTTCCCTTTTGGAGTTTAGCACATTGAATCCTCCTCTGATCTGTCAAGCATTTGCTCTTTCTTGCCCAAGCCTGTCAATATTACAGTAGCTTTCTCAGCTCTTAATGTTCCTTGTTTCTATTTTAAGAGGACGTGGCAGTCAGTGCTTCCCCAAGCGGAGCAAAGCTCAGCTAAGCCCACTTCCCCACGCACGTTTTGAACCCAACGCTAAGGTTCCCCCAAGGGTCAGGCACAGTGCCTCTGTCCTCACAGTCTTGTCCAAGGTGCCTGAATCTAGGCAAACAGAGGCTTTCCATTAGTTTCTGTTGGCTTTACACTTGCATCAAGCCCTAGCACAGCTGCTCCTTTCCCCAAGATGTTTGTGCCTGCCTGCTGAACTCCCAGTTAATCTCCAGCTGCTCTGGCTCATAGTGAATATGTGCGAGGACGGAGGGAGAGCTTTGCTATCTTCTCTACTAGAGGTGCTATGCCATGAACAGCTTCAAGGGCTGGTAGAGGATGGAAAATTCATGTTGCCTGGCTTGCAGCACACAGTGCACACAGGCTGTGTATATGTGGTCCACTGAAGGGGATAGTTTGGGCCAGTTTGGTACAGTGAGGTCTGACTTTGGCAGCCTGGCCAGTGAGTCCTTTGCTTTGTCAACAAATAGGATTCCTCCTGTGCAAAGAACAAAACAAAGACTAGCTCCATGTCAACAGGGAAATTGCCCCCACTTAGGCAGGGCCTTTCACCAGCCCAGCCAGACTGATGGCCCAAACAGTTTGTTAATCACTTTGAGCTTCCCCTCACACACCTCGTTTTTCTCATCCAAGTAATTATAGGATTCAGACAGAATCAGCAATTAAATTCTCCAGCTCTGCAAGGCTGTTAGCAGCAGTGTTAAGCTCAGTGTTGTTCAAAACTGCTGCTAAATGGTGGCAAGTTCTTGCTGTGAGTTTTCTCCAAGTTAAAGAGTAACAGCTGCTTGCCCAGCAATATTCTAGGCAATAAAAAGATGAGATAAAACTACCATAGGCTTGACTTCCAGACCAAAACCAGACTAGATCATCTGTTACACAGACTCTTGTCCTCCTTACCTGCCCTTGCAACATACCCAGCCTCAAGCTGTGGTTTAACCCCAGTTGACAACTAAGTAACAGGCAGCTACTCACTCAGCACCTCTCCTGGTGGGAGGGGGAGGAGAATCAGGGGGGAAAAAAGGCAAAACCATGGGTTGAGATAAGAACAGTTTAATAATTTAAATGAAGTAAAATACAAGAATAGCATAATAATACTCATAATGAAAAGAGAAACTACAGAAAGAGAAAACACAAGAGAAACCAGTGATGCACAATATAATTGCTCACCACATGGGTGATTGATGCCCAGTCTGTCCCTGAGCAGTAATTGGCTCCTTCCAGGTAACTCCTCCAGTTTATATACTGGGCATGATGCCCTGTGACATGGAATATCCCTTTGGCCAGTTCAGATCAGCTCTACTGGCCATGCTCCTCCCCAGGTTCTTGTGTAGCTCCTCAGTGGCGGAGCATAGGGAACTGGAAAGTCATTGATTTAAAGTAAGCACTGCTTAGAAAGAAGTACAGCATTGGTATATTACTAGCATTATTCTCATACTAAATCCAACACACAGCACTGCAGTGGCTGCTAGGAAGAAAATTAACTCTGTCCCAGTCAGAACCAGGACACCATCCATCATCACACAGGGATGGTGTTCTGCCATGTCCTGCTGCTCTTATGAGGGATGTGGGGTGCACTTGTGAGCTTTGTGGTTCCTCTGCCTCTGCAGCTCTGTACCTTCAGCAGCACTTTCCCCTTTAAAACCTTTCACCGGCAAAACCCAAAGATTGCAACTCTCAGGAGAGTGGTAGCTGCAGGCTGGCTGTGGTTTGGAGGGGACTGCTGTGCTGAGCAGTGCCTGGTTGCTGTTTTTCTCTCTGCGTTCTACCAGCCAGGGAAGGATGGAGGCAGGAGCAGCAGGGGAAACCCTGAATTTCTTACATGAGAGGAGACAAATGGGTGAAAACGAGAGGCCTACAGGGAGAGATTGAAAATGTGTCAGCCCACATCCTAATGGGAATGCAGTGAGGAGAAACCCTGTGGCTGCCTTCCTGGTGGCAAGGGGTCCCTGGTGGGCAGTCAGACAGGGAAACCTGTTACAAGGAGAAGCCAGAGGGGGACACTGGAGCCACTCATGTTCTGAAGCTGGAGGACAGCTGGGAGCTGCAGGCAATGGGGCAGCACCCAACTTCCCACCTTGCATTGACTTCCTAGGCCCTCATGATCCAAATAGGCACAATAAAAATGCACTAAAATGGAGGGGTTTTCTCCATGGCCTGCATGCTTCTGTGAAGTAAGGTCCCTGCAGGTGTATACATATATATACGTGTTTATCTATTCACATACTCTTGTTCTCTGTTGTGGAGAGTGCCAGGAGTTTCTGTGACTCACAGATGTCCCCAGAAGCTGTATCTGTTGACAGAAAAGCACAGGAGTCAGCCAGCTGGCTCTCCCACCCCAGGCAAGGCTGAGCTCCCTGTACCCTTCTCAGCTACTACATGCTTCTCTTTGCTCTGCTGCTAAATGCACCCTGGCTCCATCTCTCTTACAAGTGGACAAGTGGTTGAGCAATTTCCTGAAAAACCGGAAATTTCTGCAGCGAGAGCCCTCAGAAACATTGACTTCAAGTCATCTAGGGGGTACAACATGCACCAGAGATTTCGGTGTTTTCCAGAGATGGTGACCTCTAGTCACCCGCATGGCTGCAGCTCCTCCATGCCAGTCCCACACAGCAGTCAGTGAGGGTCTTTGTCCCGGCGGGCTCTGCACACGGAGCCTCACGGCCTCGGGAAGGAGAGGAGCTGCATCCCCCGGGGTTACTGTCTTGCTCCATCATGAGGCAATAACACTTCCCCGCGGGGCCCGCAGCCACGGGCGCAGGGACTGCACCGCTCCTTTCCTCGCAGGTGGCTTTGCCCGCGGGGCCATGGCACAGGCAGCAGCAGGTAACAAACCCAGCCCTGGGTCTTGCTGTCGCAGTGGCTGGGATGGAGATGGAGCAATGCAAGCTCCAGCATGCCTGCTGGTATTTATATAACATCATTTTGCTTTAATCTGGCTTCTAAAGTAAACTGTCAAAGCCCTTTCTGTTCACTTGTTCACTAGGAACCTATTTCTTTCTTTTTTTTTTTTGACTGTGAGTTTCGTCTTTCAAAGCTTGGCTAGTTTTGAGTGATGCCGAAAAACCCCATTTACAGTGGCTTTTTGTTCTGTGCTGGTATTGTTCAGGCAGAAGTGGTTGTTTTCTTTTCGTCCTGGCATAGCTCAGAAGTGACTGCATCGTCTGAGCTCAAACTTTCTAAAAATACTTACCCGTGAGGAGAGATCCAGCATGGCACTGTTCAGACCCAGAGATTAACGCCTTGGAAAGGTGCAGTGGTCTGAAAGAGAAGGAAAAAAAAATCCCTTGCCAACTCTGGTCACCGTGAGCCCTGGAGCTTCAACGCGTGGCAGACATAGAGGATCTGCAGAGGGCTGTGGATCTCTGAGGCACCAGGGAAGTCCACCCAGTGCCTGTAGAACCACCCCAAGGGAAATACTTTCTGTGGAGAGGCTATAGGGTGACTCCGAAGCCATAAAGAGAAGCACTTCTTGCTGCTTGGAGAAGTAAGGCCGAACAATGAGGCAGCTCGTCACCATAATCACATCCTCCTGTTGGAGCGTGAGATGGCTCTGGGGGAAGGGAGGATGACAGGGACTGAGCAAAACAGAGATCAGACATTTGACAAATTGCAGGAAAGCATGTGGGAGCTCCTTTTTGTCCAGCCACTGGCTGATTGCAGGAAGCTTCCCAGGTGACAGCTTTAGCAGCTGCTGGGACAGGAGACCTTATTGTTCTGCACTCATGTTTACGGCTGTGCCAGTTTTTGGCAGGAAGCTACAAGACAAAACCCCCACATTCTTCCTTCTTGCTTGCCAGGTCTGCTCTCAAGGGGCTGATACTTCAGCCTAGCTATTTCAGCTTAGCTCACTACCTGAGAAGATACAGCTTCCCCTTCCCAGCCAGGTCGGGTCCCACAGGCTTCATTCTAAAATCCTGGCAGGAGCATGGAAACCTTTCATAGAGCTCAGGCAAAATTAAAGGTTGCTGCTGTCACACCTGGCACTGCATTTCTCATGCTAAACTGTGCGGTTGCCCAGCACTCCAACCCCCTTGTACCTGTCTGGGCCCTGTTTAGTTCTCGTTCCCCTTTCCCTGGCCCTGGGATCATGTTCTGTTCTCAGTTTTTTGGCGACTCTCAGGAGGAAGCACGTTTGGGGTTTTCTTAATCTGTCTGGCATTGCACACAAAGGCAGAAGCTGACAGCATCCTTGAGACGAAAGGATGCAGGAACATAAGGGACCCATCACTGCTGGTCCCACTGGAGCCTGTGGCACAGAAACTGGCAGCATGTGGCCATGTCTGCAAGCAAACTCCTTAGATTGCTGTCATCTCCCTGTTCTGCTGCTCCCCCACAACGCTGTGCCTCCCTGTGTCATTGTGTCCAGCCCGTGGTGGCCAGCAGCACATGACTGACCCAAGGGCACCGTTCCCAGCCTCGTTTTTCCAGCTTGCAGCTGGGGTCACGATGGCTACATTCTGCCACTGTTACACCCCAAGCCCTGTTTCTCTGCCTCCTTTTCCCTTCCCTCCCTGGGGTTTTATACTGAGGCCAGGAATGATGGTCACGTCCCCTCCAAGGAATCAACAGGCTGTGGCATTTCCGTTGAGGGCGGCTGCGCATCTGAGGCTGCTGGCAGCAAATCCCTCTGCCGTGGAGCTGACGAGGCAAGGAGGCTGGTGTGTCACCGGCTCTGCTGAGGGGTGTCAGCCGGGGTTTTCCACGGACCGGATGCTCCCGCTGTTGTACTCTCACCTGGAGAATGCCTGGCTGCAGTTCAGCCCCTGCCACGCTTGCCTGCGCCTGTAATCTGCCAGGGTTTTGCAAGCGCCGTCAGCCCGCAGCGGGGGAGCTGCAGGGAAGGCACAGCGCTCGGGTGATTCAGCCGGGGAGCCTCTGTCCCAGCCGAGTCAGGCCTTATTCCAGCATCTCCACGTCCTGCTGCAGGGGGCTATGTCGACAAATTGCAGGAGCCTCACAAACTGGGTCTCCCCAGCACTTCTGCCCCTTTGCCCCCCCAGCCCAGCATCCCAGCCAAAGCTGGCTCCAGCCGTGGCTGCTTCCTCTTCGCAGGACTGCTGTGCACAAACAGCTGCATCGCGTCAGCCCGCCGGGCTGCACTGCCCTGATAAATGACCCAGTTCCCGACAGCAGGCACGGAATTGCCAATGTACAGCTCCCTAGGCTGAGGGGAGGGCAGCAGATAGCCCAGCCATGCTTTGGGAACCTCACTGTCCTCATCTCATCTGTGTCCCACCAATATTGTGTCTCCCAGTGCCTTCTCCTGCCACACACACAGCAGCACCGGTAACACCCAGGGTGTCTAAATCCATAACCCCTGCTTTGCAGAGAGGGTGAATGGAAGCACCGCTGGCACTTTGGAAAGCCACGGCCAATGCCTTGGAAAGAGTCTGTGGAGGCTGAGTGCCTGCAGATGGTGTCCTCATAAAGATGAAGGAGGAGCAGCCTCCAGCCATCGCCCACGGGCACCTATCAGCAGCCCACGAGCTTGGGCTGAGGGCACCAGGAGATGAAATGCTGCCCTACAGGGTGTTCTCTTGCCCCATTTCTGCACCAGCCTAGGCTGGCTGTCCTTTCTCACATCAGGGCAGGGGGATGGGACAGGAAGGCCCTCATTATCCAGGGCTTGCTAATTAGACGGGAATGTTATCTCCAACCCAGATGTCAGCTCTGACCTCCCTCTAACCTTCTTCTAGAAATCAAAACAGACACAACTCTGTTTGTTTTAAAATAAGAAAAACAAGCCTTTGGGGTGAAGCAGGAAAACCTGGCCTTGGGGGTATGTCTGGGGAGGGAGGAGGGCACACAACCAGATAAGCCTGGTGAGGTTCTCCAGGCTGCCGAGCTGGGCGGGACTGGCCACCCTGCCCTGGGCAGAGAACAACGTCCCATGGCTCATGGTGGCTGTGCACGTATTTTGGGCCCTCTAACCTATATCCAGCAGGGGTGTTGCTGCAGACACAGCTTCTTGTCCCAACACAACCCGGGGGATCTCAGCTGGATTCTGTAGATCCAGACATAGAGCTGATGGGGAAGATGAGCTGAGTTTGTATTTCACCTCTCTGCCTTGCTTTTGGGATTTACAAAAGGGTCTCAAAAGGAGATGTTGATCCCTGGAACAAATTCTGCCTTTCAAACCTGACCTGGATATCTTTTCCTCATGCCACCTAAGCAGTCCTTAAATTGTTTCAGAATAAAGGGAGCTTGGCGACATAAAAAGCTGGTGATTCTTGTCCTTGACTTCTAGTAAAACCTTGTTTTATTGCATTTCTGTAATAATTTTCTATAGCTGGGGAACAAACTTTGCCTGACTCTGATCTGGGTCAGACCTTTGAGCACCTCACCCTATGTTAACCCAGACTTATGTCTCCATTCCCCACAGCAAACTACATTGCTTCACTTCCTCTTCTGTGTAAGATTACAGCTCCAGCCTGGAGTTTAACACCAAGGAGATCTACCCAACATCCCTTGTCCTTCTGTGTCAGGCCTCCAAACACCCTGGGCTGCAGCACCAAAGCTCTTTATGACAGAGGCTTGATGTAGTTCTTGCAGTAGAATGAAGAGTGGATGTGGCCAGCCGAGAATCAGCACCCTGGGGCTTTCCTCTTCTGCTGCTGCCTTGGGGCAGTCACTGGTCCAGTCTTGGCTCTACCCTGCCCAGTCCACCAACACCACAGTAACGAGACTTGTGAAGACACGGAGGGATTGCTCATTAAGCCACAATCCCCGTATTTCGAAAGGCACTGCTGATTCACAGTTACACAACGTTTTGCCTACCGTATCCCCAAGACAGCAAGCAGGTAAGAGTTCTGAGGTGTCCTTTTTAACTTGCCTCCTTTGAAAACACCTGTTGGCCCCCTGAGTAATGGGTGTTCTTTTTTATGCTCTGAAGGCTGTGCCTCATGCTCGTGACATCACAGCAGTGATGTGTTGCCCTCTGGCAACATCACCAGAGCAGAAAATGATTTCTGTTGTCTTCCAGACCTGGCTACTGCCTGGTACACCCTGTCTCCCCGAGCTTCAGGGTTACTGAAGCAGAGTAATAGCTGAGAAGGGAGTAATCAAGAAGCTACCTGACCAGATTTAAACCTGACTGTAAACATCTTCTCCAACAATAATGGGAAGGAGGATCTGTGCCTGCTAAGGTGCAGAGCTTCTGCAGGAGGACTGTGCACAGACGTCCCTGGGACTCAGTGGGGATGGCATTCACACAGCACACCAGCAGTAAAGCTCTGCTTACAAAAACCACCACAGCTCCACGGCCTTGAGTGAATTTGCACCCATTTTTATGACCTAAACTTCTGAGTCAATATTTACCCGAGAGGCGGATGCACAGCTGACCTGTGACGCTGCGTACACGCAGGGCCAAATGCTGATACTGTGCCTGCACACCCCAACACACACACTCACAAAGGCTTGAGCTTCTACAAGCAGGCAGAGACACCTGCTCTCCTTCCTCAACCTGCTTCAGGATGGTCCTTCACGTTTGCAAGACGGACACCGACAAACTGGAACAACTCCAGGGCAGAAGTATGAAGCTGCACAAGGGAACTGGACCATCACAGCCAGGATCTGAGGGAGCTGGGTTGGTTTGCAAAGGAACAAGAAAGCTCATGAGGGGTACTATCTAACCACTGACTTCTACTACCCAAATGGGGGTTATGTGGAAGGTAAAGCCACATTGCGAGACATGCTCAGTGAAAGGACAAGAGGGAAAAGATGGTGGATTTGCCACCCCTGGAGATTTTCAAAACCCAATTGCATATGGCCCCCAGCACCCTAATCTAACCTTAAGGCTGGTCCTGCTCCAAGCAGGTGGTTGACCTGGAGACCTCCAAAATTACCTCTTATGCTAAATGTTGATGTGATTTTGGTAATGCTAAATATTTGGTAGTAGACATTCCTTAATTCAGATACTGATTGCAACCACTTGCATGTGGGGTGCTATAAGAACACCTGTGACCAGCCACACAACTGAATTCAATACATTCACAATATTCCTGGAAAGGAGGCTTTCTGGCCTCTACTGAACTTCAATTCCCTCATAGTTTCTGAGCAGCTGGTGGGTCTGGCTGCTCATGACCATGCATTTTCAGCACCTCTGTGGCAGGCACGTAGTCAAATGGACCAAGTAAATTATCAAACGTCTGTCTTTCTTTTGATTCAGGGTTGTTTCCAGCTGAGTCAGCTGGCTGTCATGAAAGACTGTCCGTGGGAGTGTGAAGATCAGAGGAGGGAGGGGAACAACCCTCCTTCAGGGACTGCTTAGACTTGGGTTGGCTTCACACAGTCATCAAACCCCAACCCTGACCCTTAAGAGGCTGAGGAGAACATGATGTTCCACCTTTGCAGTTTAACCTAACCCATGTTGCTCATCTCAGGGCAAAGTGTGCACAGCTTCTCTTTCTTGAGCAAGAGAAAGCATATAAAGGGTGGCTGTGAGGTAGGCTTAGGAGAGGGCATCTCCTGAAATCACTCCCATCTGTAGACCACTGTCACAGCTCCTGCCCCGCTCTTAAAATATGTAGGTTGAGATCTATAACAACTCAGTAGGTTGTAGGGAAGGTCATTATGTCTGGCAGCTCATGCACTTCTGCAAACTTGGATGTCTGAGAACTGGTGAGTCCATGTAGGAGCATTTAACCCAGGCATTTCTGCAAGTCAAACACAGCCACAACTACGAGAAGTGTATCATAGAGGAAGCTCTTAGTGCCTGTTTCCTCTCATAATACAGAGATAACTGCCTCCTGCAGTGCTAAATATGACTGACTTTGGTAAAGACTGCTGAGGTCTGGCTTTGTCAGCGTGTGCTTTGCCCTCTGAAAAACCAGCCTTCCACAGCTCCCAAGTGGCACGGCTAACCCTTGCCTCCTGCTCCTTCCCAAATCACACCAGTGTTCACAGAGGGAGGTGGGTGCTGTAACATTTTTTTATGTTTTTTTTGTTTTCCCCTCCTGTTGAGAGAAATTGAGTCACACCAGAGTGGTGGCTATGGGTAGAAGGCTAAAAAAATAAAGTTACAGCCTCAATCCCCACTCACCACACCCTCCTCCCCATCTCAGGCAACATATGCATGTGGCTTAACTTTTCATGTCCTTGGTTTAATGAACTCGTGTCAGGAATTTCATGTGCATAGCAACCTTATCTGATGACAGTGACATTTTTAGCATGTTTATGTTCAGTTTTATTTGCAAACCATTTCCAGCATAGTTCAGCAGGGTGGATTGGATAGGGCTGAAATGTGTAAGAACCCAACACACATACTGGAAGCTCAGCCAGAGTTACTGAGGGGCTCCGAAGCACATCCATGGGCAAAAGGATTCTGCAACTGAGTTTGTGCACCAGATTTTCCAGCTGCAGCCTTTCACACACTCGCTAGTGTCCGACAAGCAACACTGGGGGGG
>VZTJ01004286.1:2011558-2023049 GCA_013397795.1 Orthonyx spaldingii
GGGGGGGGGCATGGGGAGAGTTGTTTGTTTTTTCTTTCTTTCTTTTTTCTTCCAGTTCTCAGTACTGTTACAACCAGATGGGAATATGTTTCCCACGTCAGCTGTGGGGGGACTCTCCAACTCAGTGCTCCCTGACACCCACAACATTACAAAAGCAGACGACTCTGCCTCACCACAGCTCCAGCTAGTAGGAGGCATGGGGAGAACGGGAGGGGAGCCGAGGCGTTTTGTAGTTTGAAATTTGAACAGCTGGATTCAGCAAGGGTTCCCAGGGTTTTTCCCGGGAAGGAGGTCAGCGGCTTGGGCAGGCAGATAGCCTGGGAGCAAACATCAGGAGTGCCCCTGGAGGCTCCACCTCCGCAGCTCTGCCGCGACTGGAGCTCTCTTTCCCTTATAAGGCTGCGGTTGTCACAAGGAAAAAGAACCATAAATAGTTGTATGATTGTTACCTGCTTCGCTCTTCCCAAGTCAGGCTCTTCCTGCCTGCAGCTTCCAGAGCTCCCCTCCCCACTCCAGCTCCAGCAAGGCAGTGTTTCCCATGTCTCTGCACATGGATGTGCAAGTCCAGGTCATGAGGTCCAATTTCTCCAGGTGCTCTGTGCTGCACAACTCCTTGTCTTGACCTTTGCAGAAAGCCTCCTGCCTGGGACAGTTGAATTGCTTTACAAAGTGCTTCAGGAGAGGGGCTGTGGTCCACCCATCTGTGTGTCTTTATTCAGCAGCTCATGGGCCAAGAGTTTCCTTGGTTAGAAGGGTGTCACTTTCATTCTTCAATTTTGGGTGTATGAACAGGGTAAGGTATTGGAGGAGAATGAAAAATAGTAGATCAGGGCAAAATAAGACACTCAGCAAAACTGGCAAGCAGCTCTATGTATCTGTTCGCTTCTTTTCCAGCTGGTGAGATCCATATCTAAATGCAGAAGAGACCTTGATGTCTCCTGCAAGGAGATCATGATGAGTAAGACACTGTGGGCTGAGCAGCAGCAAAGTCCTAGACCAGCAATCAGGAGACCTGGTGTATCCATCAGACAATTATTTGCCTGTTTCCTGATGTGGTTGAGTTTTACCCCTTCCCCCCTTCTCAATTTTTCTGTAAGTAGTGAAGCAATTCATTGTCAGTGCATATTTTAAACACTGACTCTCTTGGTTCCTGTCTTAGACCCAGCACACACTTCCCAAAAGTTTCCTGTGGGCCCCAACTACAGCAGTTTAAACATTTTCCATCGTACGTGCAGTAGCTCTGTGCTGCCATGGGGTCCTCAGTTCCCTGGTTGCCTGGTCAGTCAGGGTAGTACCTGTACATACTTCCTGCCTGGGACCTGCTGCAGGCATTGAGGCCACTCTCAGCCTTTCTTCACTTCTGATCATTCTTTCACACTGAGTTTTCCTGGTCTGAGCTGGAGAGCCCTTTGGGGAAAGCAGCAGGAGCTGATCTTGGCTTCAGAATCAGCCTGTGCTACTGCAACACAGTGAGAAAGGAAGAGTAGTTTGATGTGCAGCAATAAAGGTCGGAATGCCTATCTTCTCTAGGCTATCTGCAGTCTCTTCCAGCGAGGAGAGGCAAGTTCCCAATAAGAACTGCTGTGCTTGGGAAGCTGCCACTAAGAATTATGAGTTTTCCCCTAGACAGTCCTTTCCAGATCTGCTGTCAGGATGGCATACACAGCCCCCATTGGGAATGTAGCTTGAGCTACTATTTCCCCAGTCCCACATAAATGTTACTCCTCTGCTTTCCGGGCAGCTCCTTGGACACAAAGGCAACTTTGAATATCTGGTGCCTTCTATGTTGTAAAGGTGTTGGGCAAACAACACTATCAGAGGCAACAAGAGAAGTGTGACGCTGACCGGAGACTGAAGCACAATGTGCTTCTCCCAATACCAATGGGTTCACGTGCCTTTCTCCAAAAATTCAACAGAAAACAAGATTAGAGAGCAGCAGCGTGAAAGGTTTCATGCTAACAGGGTGGAAAATGTTTGGTGTTACGATGGCAGTCATCCTTATAGTACAGTTTTCCATCCTTGGGATTGCCTCTCCTTGAGGCAGAAGGGCAATCCGAGCCTCTGGGTTTGCTCCTTCCCTTGGCAGGAGGCAGAGGGAGGAGGAGGAGGGGTCCCAGTGCCTGGGTGGCTGGCGCTGCCCTTGGGACAGCTGGGTGCCAAGAGGTGAGGTCACCGCCATCAGGGAGGAGGGCAGGGGCCGCTCCCTTACCAGCTGCTGTGTGCCCGAGTCTGAGCACATGCTGAGCAGCCAGCCAGGACACCGGCAGGCAAGGACATGGCCGCAGAAATTACAGACATTCTCGCTTTCCTCTCTCTCCTCCTCCTGCACGGGTGAGGGTCGCAATCATTTTAGGGCACACAAACCCCGATGGCTTTCTTTCACATCCCCAGGCGTTTACACCCAGAGTCACTTCCAGGGGACCATAATCTACTTTTTCAGTTTTAAAGTATCCTGAAGAAGCACAAAAAAATGCATGTTTAAGTGCTTCTAATTATAGTGGTATTTTCCCCCCTGCTTTATTTTCCTGCTTGGGTTTGGTTTAGGTTTTGTTGGGTTTTTTTTCCCCTTTTCTTTGTTAATTAGAAGACTAATTTTAGAAATTAGTCTTGTCCACTTTGGAAACCTAATAGAAAATTAGTAAAAGTGCAATAGCAGGAAAATGAAAGTAAGCCTGGGGAAAGGTAATTGTTTATAACTGAGGGATTTTGTTAACTCCTGTGCCTAATTAACACGCTACAAAGGGGAATCTTTGTTGAAACTTCCACACCCTGCTTTTCAAATTAAGGTACAAGAGAGATCATCATAAAAGGAGCTTGGAGAGAACTGGTATGTCCCCTAGCAAAGCTAAGCCTGATTTAGTATTCCTTAAATAAAAAAAAAATAAAAATAATAATTAAAAAAAAAAAAATCCCCAGAAACCAAAACCTAACAATACCAACCATACACATACCCTCTTTTTGCATATGATTCTTTTTCTCCATGTAATGCAAAGCTCTTTCTCATTACTTCCTAGTAGAAACAAAAAACCCTTAAATTATGATCCTCATTGCTGATGTGTTTTTAGCCCACAGGAAAAAAAGGGCTGGGGTGATTATTTTCAGGGTTATGATGGCTGGTAGAAGAAACTTTGCAGGAAAGCTGAATCATCGGGTGAGCATCTTGTTTTCATTTTTTTTTTATTTTGCTATCCCACATCTAAGGGGCGGCTTATGAAAATTCAAAAGGCTTTTATACATGTACATTCCTCTATAAAGAGTCAAAGAATTACAGGCCTCTGCAGTGTCTCGCAATTAGCCACAAACTTCTGTAAAGGTGTGTTTCAAGTTCACTGTTAGATGCAGCTGTAATCAGGAGAGTGGTAGAGCAGTAAGAGGCTTAAGGATGCTTTAACTTTATGTACAAACAGACAAGACAAGGAGGGAGAGGACAGGATTTACCACAGGTTGAATGACTTGCCCCACTAGATAGAAGAGAGCCAAGCTACCTTATTTTGTGCTTTAGATCTGTGTCATGCTTGGGTTTATAACTCAGAGTCCAAATAATATTCTCTTCCACTAAAAAAACCTTTTAACCTCCTTTTTGTTTGGTTTTTGTTTGGTTTTTTCTTTTTACTTTCACTGGGACCTGTGCAAGAAGGCAGCAGTGTTTGCAGGACTCCTTACATCTTGGCCTAACACAAGTTGCTACCTCACGTGAAGGAACTCCAGAAGACCCTGAACACCTCTGTCCTGTGGGTTTGATGCCTCTTACATTTTCCTGTCTCTTGGTAGTTGAGAAATATTGCAGGGCAGGTGCTAGCCTGGGCAGATCAGAAGCCTGCTACTCCTCAGTGAGTTACTGATTTTTGACAGGAATTGGTGTGTTATAAAAAAACCACAGGATGCCCAGTGAGTTGCTTTCTTTGTTCCAGAGTAATCCCAGGAAATGATAATCTGATAAATGGGAGAGAAGGGTGACTGTGTTAAAAGGAGCTCATCTTCACCTCATCTGAAAGGAGGCTTCCCACAGTGATGGCACCTCCTGTATCTGTTGTTGGCAATTTCTCACATCCTACAAAACTAATGCCTCAGGAAGTCCTGGTGAATTTTCTGCTTTCTGTGTCAACACTGTCAGTTCACTCTTCTGGTCCATCCCCCTGACCCAAACACGGGGCTGAGAATAAGGGGAATGCACAGATCTTTGTGCCCAACTTCCTGCACTGGTCCATATGTTCCCAAAGGCAGAGCAGACTGGCAAAGCTGTACTGAACAGTCCATGCTGACAGTAGGAAGCTGGAGGAGCTGGGAGAATTGAGGAGGCTCTCAAGGGAGCAGGAAGAAAGTCTCAAATGTGGGAGGAAATCTTGGCAGAAATGAAAGGGGGGTTGTTGAGCAAAGCATGCACTGGCTCCAGATGCACAGAGCTTGCAATATGTTATGCTGAGAATCTGTGGGTGTGTTTATAAGACCTGCCACTGACTTGCAAGCACAAAGGATGTAGCCTCCTCTTATCAGAAAAATGTGGGCTTCAGCCTTGCAGAAGAGGGAGAACCAATGTTTGAGCAACTTCACATTGGGTCTTCTTTCTGGTTGTGGCCTGACAGAATGATCCCAAAGTTTGGTTTTGATTGGACCGAGTTTGGTTTCTGGCAGACAAAAGTGGTGTCTTTAATTGGGGCAGGCTGTAAAGGAGCTAGTTCCCCTGCAGTTCCCACAACAAAGCTACAGTGGGAATCTGGATGACTTTCTACAGCACTGGAAAAATCCCTTGCTCTTAACATCTCTTGGGCATACTAGAGAATTTCAAGCTAGTTTCACTTTGTCCTCAGCCAGCTTCCTGAAATGAGAACCACAGGGCCACTTCATTTGAGCAAATATTTGGCCTTGATTACTGTGGCAGGCTGAGCCCAAAAACAAACAGCGGACGTGGGATAAACTGAGAGGCACCATTAGTGGAGGAGAATCTCACACAGTAACCTCAGGAAAGGCAGCAAGCTGAAAGTAGGGGTGCTTTCATATTTTTTTTTTGTTAAAAAAAAAGGAGACTAAATTCATTCTGGTAGAGGAAGAGGGAAGTGAATGTTCAGCTAGATGCCTTGTGTTTAGAGGTCCATTAAAAGTGACTGACGCTGAACAGCAATTAAAACAATGAATAAATTTTGTGAAGTAGTTAAATGCTATCACTCTTATGTATTCTCTCAACTAACTCCTCTTTTTGTAAAAGCACAGTCACTCTGCTACTGGATTCTTGGTTCTGTGAAAACCAAGCCTAGACTTACAGAAGGAAAATAGAACCAAAGGTTGCAGAGAACTCTCCACAGCCCTACCTTATCAGAGTGAATTAAACAGTTTTTAGATGGATTTGTCAGTCTCTTTAAAGTGTATTTTCCTTATCAGTGCCTCACCCAAGCCTGACTTGTCATAACCATGACAGGTGCAGGGTGACAGAGGGGCTGGGGAAGGATGCTATTCTCCTTTCAATTTATCCTCTGCTAAGAAGAATGCCCCCAAGCCCTTTGGAACTCAGGAATCTGAAGCATTTCTTACCCCCTCTGAGAAAGGGAGAAGGAAAAAGAGGTATTTGAGATGTTAATAAAGGCTCCTTAGCAATTATTGAACCAAGGAGCTGTGAGGCCAGGGCAGACAAGCCCAAAATTTCATACTTGCTGAATTATCATCAAAGGAGCTAAGGTGTAACAGATGGTGTGAAAATTATTGTTTTCTTCAGAAAAAAAAAAAGAAAAAGAAAAAAAAATTGCTGTGCAAGGCAGGTAACTGGATGTTTTCTGCTGGCGTTTTGAACAAGTCTGGGTAGGCTTAAGGCAGGAAACTCAGATTTGGAATCTGAGTTTTGGGACAAAGATTCTTTCTCTGACTAGCTTGTATTCATGTTGGCCCTTTTGTATAATGGTATATAATGGTGTTGGATGCCTGATTTTCTCAGTTTAAAGCTGAATAGAACATAGTGACCAGCAAGAGAACAGGGCTAGAAGAAATACAGTTTGGAAGGGGATACAATGAACTAAAAAATGTCTGTTTCATAACACTGTGGTTCCATTTAAATGGCAGAGGTACCTCTTGGAGGTAAAGAGCTCTGGGCCATTAGTCTTAGTATGTAAGATCAGAAATGTGGTGTCTGTCACTATGCCAAATGTAATCTCATCTCAGGGACTGAAGGAAATCACGAGCTCCAAGAAGACTTTTCCTGTGCCTGAGACAGAAGTTTTCATCTAGGTGTGTTTCTGAGGGTATTTCCATGACTTCAGCCAGAGCACAGCTGTTTGACAACCTGCTTCCCCAGAAGGGTCTTTCTACAGGATGGTGTCACTTTATTGGTCACATTTTATTGAAAGAAAAGACTCAGGCATGTGATAAATATATTTACTGCAGTACAGTGGTAGAGAAGTGTGCCTCTGAATGGTATCCCAAATGACTAGAGCTGTAAATGTAAATGGTTTGTTTATCAGAAGCAGATCTTGTCGTTAATGTATTGAGAAAGTAAAAACATGTTCCTCTTTTACTAAAGTTGAAGCAAGAACTACAATGAGAGAGCAGGAGTTCAACAGGTTGTTCACATGGAACTGTGTGGGTGGAGGGTTGGGGAGAGGTGAAAAATAGAATAACTGTTTTAAATGTTAGAGTATGCCGGGTATGGCTCCTCCCTTCCTCCCAAGTCTTGGGGTGCACATACATGTCCTTCTTAAATTTTCTCCATCAGCAAACTTAATTTAAAAGACTCCCATCACTGTGCCTCAGTTTAATCCCCTCAGTTGTGCTGATGCATCTCTCTGAGGGCCTACAAACTAGATCAGTGAACTGATCTTTTTTTTCTTGACCTTCTTTTTTAAGCCGTTCTTCAGCGATCCAGTGTATAATATGACTTTTTAAACATCTTCATCATCACTGCTGGAGCAGTGGTAAGCTATGTCACAGCACTAAAACCAAATGCCTAGTGGGAGAATAGACAACACCTTAAACCAGTTTTGCTGATGAAGAGGATGTGATGGAATTGCACCCTGACATATGAAAGTGAGCCAATTAAACCTTACCTCTCCACAGCCATGCCAGAAGCTGGGTAGTTCTGCTAAGAGTAACATCATTCTGTAAGAAAAGAACTACTCTCCTCCTAACATCTGCTCCTGGCTGCTTCTGAGACAGGTTACCTGGGTCACATTTCACTTACTGGTTCTCTCTCACCCACACCCACACACCTCTCACCCCTCATCACTTGTTTCAGTCCTTCCACATCTCTTAAGACGGCTTTCCATCTTCCACACTCTCACAGTCTGGATGTGGCATTTGTTATGGGAGCAGAACAATAAAGAATCGATATAAAGAAAGTTATGTGCTAATACATGGTGCTTAAATTGCAAACACATTTCAGGTTGCTCAGAGGCGTGAAGTCCACAGACATATGTGACTTTCTTCTACAGACCCACCTCCAAAAAGCCACTTCCTTTTGCTACAATACCTGAAAATGCTTTTCTCATCTGCATTTATAGCTGCTGCTTTGTGTGGGTGTATATATTAATGCCACTTCAGAGCTGCTTCTCTAAAGAAATTCTAATTATGAATCTGCACTGAAACAACTAATGTTTCAAGGTTTTGCACAAGCAGAGCTCAAGCTTCTTAGCAACACCAGATTGTGACATTCTCCAGATGTGCTGTTTCTGTGGTTAGAGTTTAGCAATGTGACTCTCCGATGGAGTAAACACCTTTTTGTCTCTGTCACTCTTCTTCACTCTCTCCAGCTTGTCAGTAAGAAGTGAATTTTGCAAGAGATTTTTTTTCTGCCCCTCAAAGCATTGAAAATTATTCACCAAAATTAATTTAGCCACTTTTATCTATTTGTCAGATACAGAAATCAAATGTCCCTGAATTTATTGCTGATCAAAGAAGTGAAGGCTTCTCCCAGGGCTTGCTGTTTGCCAACAAATTTAAGCAAAGTTTTTCTGCAAGAAACTTAAGACCAAACTGGTCTTGGATTAGACCAGTGTAGGGGAAAACACTGTAGTTCAGGCAAGTGGCCCTTTGTCTGGTGTGTAAAGGCTGGCAAATTGAAGAAGTACCTCAGGATGCTCACTGCTTCATAGATTTGTTTCCCTCTAGAAATACTGCAGTGCCATTAATTTATTCCCATCAAACTGGTATATCTGTTTGCTGTTGAGATGCTTTCCAGAATTCAGTGACCGTTACAGGTTTGTTCTTCCAAATTATGCTGGCTTGCAAACACTGATGGAAAATGTGAATGAAGTTGATCAGAAAGAGCCACATAAACATCCTCTGGATTTGTAGAAAGTAACAGATGTATAAAATCAGTCTGATAGCTCTTTTAGGCATAGTTTTTTCTCTCTGAGGTGTGTCCCCTTTCCTGGGTAACTTCCTGCCAACAAAAACCTGTTATTTTCAGGTTATTTTCAAAGTAATCTTACTTATTTTCAAAGCAATCAAGCTACAGAAAACAGACATTTAAAATTTGTCTTGCCTCAACTATGGCACACCTACAAATCTGACCATGAGGGAAACACACTGAGTTTTCTAAAGAGATAAAATACACTTTTTGTGAAGGGGAAGAATGGTGTAAACCTGCACCAATCTTTGTTCTGAACGCAGTTTTGATGCTTTCCTGCTGCAGCCACCAACAAAGTTTTGATATCAATTAAACAGGAGTGAGATCAAGTACTTAGATTTATATATTAAAAAAAAAAAAAAGCACCAAACCTTAAGAGGGCAGTCCAGTCTGACCTTAGCCTTAAATGTGAGCATCAGCAAGAGCCGAGCACATATGCAAGTGTGAGACAGAAGAATAAAAAAATTTAAATTATCAATATTATACACTCTTCAAAAATTACTTTGTGGAAGCCTTTTTATGTCTGCATTTCATGCTTCCAGTCATTATCTTTTATTTCCAACTTAACTACTGCTATCTGTTCGTGTTGCCTTTTGTACTTGCTTTCCTAGCTAAGATCTGCTACTTTTCCTCCTTTAAAAGCTCTATTTAGACTTGATACTGACTGCTTTCCTTTGCTCACCTTTCCTTTCTCAGCCACTTGGCTGATGATGCAGCTTCTCATGTTCTTAAGAAGCTTTTGATATATTTGGTTACCTCCGCTATTTTCATTCTGCTTCATTTTTGTGGGAGAATTTAAAACCCTGTTGTTCAGCCAGTAAATATCTGTTCCATATGTTGGTCACTTTTGTCATGGCTCACTATGAGCTACTGGACTGTTTGACCATAGAATCATGGAATGGTTTGGGTTGGAAGGGACATTAAAGATCATACAGTTCCAACTCCCCTGCCATGGGCAGGGATAGCAGTGGGCAGACCACCGGGATGAATTCATCCCAGTGGGCTGACCATTCATAGCGCTGCTTTGTACCTGTCCCTCCCCTGTTCACCCAGGACTGGCCAGATGTCACTGGTCAGTCATTTGCCTATTGGCTCGTCTCTCGCCTTGCCCTCCCCTGACCAAAGACATAAGAGATTCAGGCCAGAGACGAGCTGGACCATTCTTGCCAGGTTACCATCTCACAGCTTGTTCTATGCACGATCCTTTTCCCTCTGTGAGGGAAATAAAGAACGCTGATAAATAGGCAAGTGGTCCGTCTGTTTTTACCAGCAAACAGCTGCCACCGTTCCGCCCTGGACCAGAGCTCCTGGGATAAAGGAGTTACCGAGGGCGGGCACAGTGGTCCTAGAGGAGTCCAGCGACGAAACAGAAAAGAAACAGGCAGTTTTCTAGTTCCACTAGACCAGGTTACTCAGAACTCCATCCACTCTGTCCTTGAACACTTCCAGGGATGGGGCATACACAACCTCTCTGGGCAACCTCTGCCAGTGCCTCACAGTAAATCCAAAGGTATCTGGTTATGTAGGTAACTGTCACAATTCCAGCTTCCTTTCATTTTCTGCCTTGAAGTACTAGCGAAGACCTACCCCGTATATTTCCTTCTCACTGCCAAATTAAATTCTCATTTCTATTTTGCATGCATATTTACATTTCTCACCTCTGCCTCTAACAGTGACACCTGATATTCATCTGTACAACCTTTCGGTGATTTCTCCCACTGTCTTCTGTCTTGAGATACAAAGGTCTAGCATTGTTTCCAAACTGCTGCAGTGAACCTTCCTACGCCTTAGGTGTTTTGCTCAGACAAGAAATGCTAACTTCAGGTACTTCTCCACTGACTTCCTTCTTTATTCAAGCCTCTTTAACTTAATTTGCCTCTTCTACTTGTAGCTTTGATACTACCACCCGTAAACTGCCTTGCACTTTCTGTCACTGGCACCTACATCTGCAAATGTACCCTCCTTGTACAAAGCAGGAAGTCACAAAGGGAAGGAGCCTTGTATTTCCACATGCTCATAAAGTGTGCAGTAAATCTTATCTGCTTGTCTGGATGTGACATATGGATTTAGATATGGTGTACTCTTTTCAGAAGGACTTTGGCCTTGCATCCTGGCTATTGCTTCCTCCTTTAGCTCATCCTGAAGTTATAGTAAATATAAGGAGGCAGAATTACACCACCTTTGTCTTTTCACACCTCAGTGTTTCAGCATGCCTTTTAATATACATTTCGGGCCTCTGCGAGCATATGCACTGGCTGTTCAAACACCTCAGCAGCATCAGGAGCTGCTCACGCTCATGCTTCTGCCTGCCTCAGTTTTGTCCCTTAGGAGTCCAGTGAAAGGAAACAAAGCCGGGTGAAGGGTCTGGAGCAAAAGTCTTATGAGAAGCCGAGGAACCTGCGGTTTTTGAGCCTGGAGAAAAGGAGGCTCAGGGGAGACCTCATCACTCTCTACAACTGCCTGAAAGGAAGGTGTAGCCAGATGGGGGTCAGCCTCCACACCAGGGCAACCAGTGACAAGGTGAGAGATCATGGCCTCTTGCTGAGCCAGGCTGGACATTAGGAGGAATTTCTTCACAGAAAGTGATTAGACATTGGGATGGGCTGCCCAGGGAGGTGGTGGAGTCACTGCCCTTGGAGGTGTTAAAGAACAGACAGGACCTGGCACTCGGTGCCATGGTCTGGTTGACAAGGTGGTGTTCGGTCATAGGTTGGACTCGATGATCTGAGATCTTTTCCAACCTAAATGATTCTACGAAACGAAACCGACTAGCATCGTCCTGTCGCAGGTATTTTGCACTACAACAAGGCTGAGTGGGAACCTCTTGACCAGGACACTCTCGAGTCCCAACCCCATCTCCGAGGGCTTCTGGCACCGCCTCCGGCGGCGGGATCCGTGCCATCCCCATTCCCGGCCCCGGCCGCACCCGCTGCCCTCCGGCAGCACCAGAGGCCGGGCGGGCCGCCGGTACCCACCCGCCCGGCGCGGGGCATTGTGGGGCTGGCGCGGCGTGGGGCGTTGTGGGCGGCCCGGCAGGGCTCGACCCGGGCGGAGCGGAGCGGGGGAGCCCGGCCCGACCCCGCGGCCGGCGCTGCGAAGGCGGGCTGGAGCCCTCGGCGCCGCCGAAAGCTCGTGGCCACCGCCGCCGCTCCCCGCCCGAGC
>VZTJ01004286.1:2023342-2088944 GCA_013397795.1 Orthonyx spaldingii
GAGCGCAGCCGCCGCCGCGGCGTTTCCTTCCCTCCACCGTAGCCGGGCTCAGGTGAAGCCGCTCGGGCGGGGCGGTGGGCGCGGGTGGCTCCGGTTTGTCCCCCCTGGCGCCGCGCTCCCCTCCCGCCCTCCCTCGCCGGCTTTGGCGCCTCTTTGTCCGGCCGGGCGAGAAGGCTCCGCTGTCCCGCCGCTCTCCCGCTCCGTGCCCGCGAGACCTGCCGTGCCGGGGTGCTCCCTGTGTGCCCGCGGTGCTCCCGGGCCGCGTGTGCCCGGGGAGGTGCCGCTCTCCTTCCCGCATGCCCCGCGGACCGGCCTCCCGCAGGTGGGGCGGGTGCTTGGCGCTCTTTTCCACCGGAGCCAGCTCCTTCCCCGCCCGCCTTCCCTGCGGTGCCCGTCCCGCGGGGGCAGCGGGCAGGGGCCGGCGGGCAGCTGTCAGGGCTGCAGCCTGAGTCACGGGCGGACAAGGCTCCTGCAGACACCGCCATGGGCTTGGCTTCCGCCCGCCCGCCCGGCTCCACTTCCTTGTTCGGCATGGGCCAGGAGAGAGGGAGGAGGGAGTGACAGGGCAAGATGAAGCTTGCACCGAGAGCTCTTGCAGATAGCGTGTGCTTTCAGGCATCACCTCCAACCGAGTAGTAGAAGTTCTCCGGCTCTGAGTGGTGTCTTTACCGACTTGTCCTCGGTAGGTGTGGAAAGTAACAAGTTTCATAGCCCCCGAGGGTGCTGCCTGCCCAGTGCATTTAATGAGGATTGCGCCTAATTTGCCTAAACACAGGGTGAAATGAGTTTTAAAGGAATAACACGCTTCTGGTGATAAAGGGGGATTTTTCAGAAATAAAACCTTCATTGGTCAGCAAACTCTGCATGCAGTGATTATTTAATTCCATTTTCTTTTCCTCCTTACAATTCCTTTACTTTTTTTTTTTCTCCTTTTGAAGCACTGTTTGTGCTCTTTCTTCTTCTTCTGTAGGTTTTTCTTCTCTATCGTATGTCATGATGTCCTGAGCCGCACTCCATCAGAGCGGACTAAGAACCTAAGCTTTTTTATAAGTGGCCAAGTCTTCCAAAGAATAATAATCTTTCAAGTAATGCATAAAAAACCTTGTGCTTCAAACTTGTAAAGATATTACAGTAGTCTGCAGGCCAAGGTCCATTTATGATATATCTGCTGTAAGGAAATACAAAGTAACTTGCGTGGAGGCTGTTAAACCGTGGATTGAAAGATTAAATTACACATTCTTGACTCTTGTATACATCTCCTGTTCATAAGGCTAGGTATGGTAAAGTTTTAACTCCAGAATAATAGCCCTCTAATCAGTTAGTGCCTGTGTAAAATACTTTTGAAATTAGTCACCAGGTAACAACGTGACTAAGTTCACTTATTGATGGCATTCCAACAAAAATGGCAAACCATGGTGCAGATGTGTATTGACTCATAGATGTACTGTCTGCATCTGTAGTGCTCTCACAAGGTTTCAATGAGATACTGCAACTTTCTAGTTAATAAAAATATTTGTTTGAGGGGAAAGCAATTGAAAAATGTAAGTAGCACAGAAGCAGCACAATTGTGATTGTTAATCACAATTTTTGAAACTGTATGAAGACAAGACTGTATGTTAATCTGACCTTGTGAAACTAACTAAAAGGAAATCATGCAGCAGTTCCATGATGCTCCATATCAGGTGGAACAGCTTAAGTTGATGTGTTCCATGTCTTGATAGTTTTGTTTTTTGTACTTACTCATAGTGTGTGCACTGTCTTTATGGAGGTGGACAGGCAAAATTCTCTCTTCTAAAGCAGATGCAAAATTGGTAGCAGTGGATAGAAATGGAGGTCTGAACTTCTTTACTGACCTGAAACATCAAAGTGAGTGTGACTGGCACCAAGCTGGTGAATGATGTGATTCTTTTTGCAATCTGGTGTCATCTCTTGGATGTCTTGCATAGCCAAGGTCTGATTTTGGAAGATCTCTGGAGAAGAGCTTGTGACCTCAGTGTTTGCTCTGCTGAGTAGTCTGTGTCTGTTTCTTTATAAACAGGAAGACTTAATAGTCAAGTGCTGTCTGCCCCAAAAGAATGAGTGGAGGAACTCAAGTCCTTTTATTGGACTTTGCATAAATTGTTAGGATATTTGTACCATGGTTCTGGGTTGGTTTTTGGGTTTTTTTTTTTTCTTTCAAGTTAATCTTGTAAGAAAAAAGTTGCCAGATGATAATTTAATCTCAAGAGATAAGATTTTTTTCAGTATTTCCTCTGGGTAGATTTTGATGTGTTTCAGATGTTTTAAGGAGACAAATAGCTCATGAGAGCTACACCATAATCTTTTAAATGAATCTAATGAAAAAGTAATGGTAATAATAATAATGAAAAAACACAACCTTATTCCATGAAGTTGTAGGAAAGAGATTAGAAAAACCTCTCACTTAAGAACCTGAAATAATCTGTGTTGTCCAGCACATTATTTAGGTATTATGCAAAATGTTGGAGAGTGTTCAACCTGTGTAGCTGGTGGTAGCTCTAATACTCATCTTGAAGTTGAAAACTGCATTGCAGTTGGATGCCACAGGTGCTTTAAGTCTCTTTGCAACATTACTCGGCACTGCAAATGTATCTACCACAAATGTGAGACTTGCATTTACCACTGCAACAAACTGTCTTGAAAACCAGTACATTTATTATCTTGGAAAGTCTTTAAAAATAATGTACCTAATGTTTTCATTTAATAATTCACAGGTTAGTCGTGTGTCAGGCTGTTCTCCTGCGGGTATATCAGCTACTACCAACTTTGTGAAAATATGCTTCTGTTGTGCTGGGAGATGAGTCTGTCTGTACCCAAATTTCAGGTTTGGTTCTGTTAATTTCCAGGGTACAGGACATATGTCAGAAGTATTGCGATTTCTGAGCTGATTCTGCTCAGTCTTTCGCTTCCACCCCATCCCTAGGCCTGTGTCATGCCCAGATTTATGTCGCTTATGGATTAGTGTGACTGTAATAGGGTGAGATTAGAAGTGGTCCTATGGGAAGTACAGGAACTCATCTAGTTAATGCAAGGTTTACTGAAAGGGGAAGTCAAAGCTAAGGTTGTCTTATCCCCCACTTTTGTTTACCACATCTGCTTTTTTCTGTGGTAGCTTTGGGCCATTAGGTAACACACTGAAGCTAACTGATGACTGACGCGCATTTTAGAAGCTCAGAATTAGTGTGCACGTCTACTAAAAGGTGTCCAAAACCTGAATCCTCAGTGTATGATTTAATATATTTTTTTTTTGTTTGGCTCAATAGTGCACTTGGTGCCCTCTAACACACATTTTTTGTCTTTGGTTTCTTGTATAAATATCTCGTTACTCGTTGTTTTCTTAGTTTATAATTGAGGCAGAGCTGTTTGCATGTTAAGTAGAGAAATTGTGTGCCTGACATCAAGTCTTCTGTGGGTTGGAACAAAACTATAATAGCAGAGGATTGCCTACAGCAGCATTGTTTTTGCTGGCAGTTGCTCTAGCTTAGTGGTGGCTCGGTGACCTTGTACCTTAAATTTCTTTTCAGTTTAACCACACCGTGATTCTAATTGAGTTTTCTAGTGCAGAAAGAGATGGAAACCAGCAACCTGATTTTAATAAGAGTAAGCTGAGGCAAAAACACCAATGCAACTTCTGCCCGGGAAGCTAATGCAAATGGGTGTTGTCCAACTAAATGAAATGCATCAATTTACAAGTTCATCTTAATTATGGTTTATCTGCTTCGCTTTTTTCTTCAGTGGCTGTGAGAACTTGTTCAGAGTACTTGAAGTAATAATCTCGACACCGATTTGTCTTGCAGTCCTAGGCCACTGTAGTGGCTTAACAGCTTCTGACCTCACTCCAACCCGGTTGTGTTCAGCATAATGGATTAGTCCCGATTTTCGGTTGATGGTGCTTTGGCCTGTTACTGCTCATCACAATATGTTGCCTTTCTGAGCATCCTCAAAAGTGTGAAGAAATGGTAGTGTCTACAGTTTTCTGGTGACGGGGCTGTGATTGATTTCATTGTGTGATACTTCTGGAGTTAGTACTGCTAAGTCCTGCCCTTTTTAACTATAGCGAAATGGAAACTGGAAAATTGATCTGGCATACTTGTCTACTGTAAATTATTTCTTGTGGAAGTATTACAAATGTATTGCTGCTGGTTGCAGAGAGGTATAATGAAATGTAATGCTGTATACTGTGGCTTGACTCCATGACCTATTTATGAAATTTATGCCTCTAGAGTTTTGTACATAGGGTTTGGATTCTGCTTGTCTTCATGACTAGAAATTTAAATTTCTCTTAATGCATGTATGCTGACTTTACTGAGAGCAGTAAATAAAACCACATGGATAAGCGACTTCAGTAAACTCAGGCTAATAATTAATATGTTAAGGGAAACCTAACTTGGAAATCAGTATCATAAAGTCTCCTTCACTGAAGAATACTTCCATTCATCAAGAACTACCATTTTAATGAGTCTCAGCAGGAAATCCATTGTGATATATGCCTCTGTACAGAACTTGAGTTCTGATTTGCGTGAAAGCAAAGTGGGCGTTCAGACTTGTAAGAAAAAAGGTTTAGGGAGATTTTACAGCTCTGTTTTGTCGGTTGTGTGCAGTCAGAAGGGGTTTTTTATATTTTTCCTGCAAGCAGCTTCCTGTTTAAAATCTAAGACTTAAAGCATGCTCTTGTAATAGTTTACTTTGCTTTTTGTTGTTTGTAGTGATGAGAGTACATTCACCTGTGTTTTTCTTCTAAGCTCAAGACTTGACGAGTTAATTTGAATTTTGGCTCTTTTAATCAGCCTTGGAGGTGAGGTAGATTTGACTTTGGTTAATGTTGGTTATGGCCAACAACCAACCCAGTTAGTTTAAGTGACTGAGTTGTTTTAAACGTTCAAGGGAAAAAAAAGGAAACCTACAGCCAAATTTCAATTAAAAATTAATTTTAGTTGCTTCTGGTTTTTTTTCCAAATGTGACTGACTTAGCAGAACTGTAGTATCAGTTTGTAGGTCAATTGTTAGTGAGTAAGCTCTTTTTGACAGAGACTGTTACAGTGTAGGTCTGCTTGCCATTTAGTGCAAGAGACTGCAAGCTTTCCGTGCCAGAATTGATAATATCAATTATTTTGAAATGTGTGAACAAAGTAATTTTCATTGATGTGCTATCAATTTAAGAAAAAAAAGCCTTGTCGTAGGATTTAGACATACTCGAACAAATATAGGGTGTTTAGATGTAAGAACTTTACAACAAACACTGAATGTAAATCTGAAGTCAAACCAGTGAACTGGAGTAGAAAGTTTCTGGCTAAGCACTTGAAACTAGTTGGTTTATAAGGTAAATTGACGTTTGGCACCTTTTTTTTAATGTAGATGAAGAAAAATACTCTCAGGCTTCTGTTTTCGCTATATCAGTCATGGTTTAAAATGTAGAGGAAGGTATTGACATTTTGCTTTGGGTTTTTTAAGTGGTTGTGAAGATGGATAGCTGTGTGTTGAACAGGTCAGAAGGGAAGGATTTGAGATGAAGATACCTGGAAATAGCAATTTAATTCATAAATTCATCATTGCAGTAACTATCTAGAAAATAATTTTGCTTTTTGTTTGTAAATGCATATGAAGTAGTTCAAGAAATATTTCTTTTGTATTAGTGGAATTTTACTTTTTTAGCAGAATGCCACTTAAATATATTTTATTCTTCATAGTTACGCTTCAGACGTCTCTTTTTTTTCTGTTGTTAAGAAATAGAAATGGTTTTTATCCCCTTTTGACATCAAGTAGAATGTATTCAGACTTCTCAGAATTGTTTAAATGTACAGGTATACAGTAGACCACCTAAAACAGTTAAATAATTAGATAGTTCAAACTGCTGTTTCAAGTGGATGTGCCTGCATACTGACCAACTAAATTTTCTTTCTTAGAGGAGCATAAATACAAAATAAAATTTCTCTACAAGCACAAATAAGTCTTTAAACTGTGACTTAAGATTTGTGGCTTAACCCAGATAATAAAAGCTAAGTGAACTGGTTTATGTTGCAGTATGAATCTTTATAGCAGACACTAAAGTCTTTGACATTTCATTATACAGTAAATTATTGTGAGCTGGTTTAATGGCCCTTTCCAAGTTTAATGCAGTATATGATGGGAAAAATAAAATGAGAACACACAAATGTGATGAGAAAGAAGTATTAGTCAAAAGGAGGATTGCCAATTTATTAGGCAAATTAATTCTAAAATTAATTCTAAAAACTATTTACTTTGTCCAATGTAGCACCGGCATATACATGTGCACAATGAGTTTATCTTCTTCTCCCACATGGTGGGAGGTAATCTTTTATGTGGCAAATCTTAATTTTTTTCCTAATGGGCAGAACTATATAAATAGATTTTAGTTCTTTAGTGCTTGAAAAACTTGGTGTAGACTTAACTGATAAATATCACCATGTTGTATTATTGCTAATTCTGTCAGGAAAAAGTACAGCTGCAGTAGTGGTTCAGCTCTTGCTAGTGCAGATAAGGAGGAGAATATCAAGAGAGTCACGGGATTGTTTGGGTTGGAAGGGACCTTAAGGATCATTTTGTTCCAGTCCGCTGCCATGGGCAGGGACACCTTCTGCTATACCAGGTTGCTGAGACCCCCATCCAACCTGGCCTTGAACACTTCTAGGGATGGAGCAACCACAGCTACTCTGGGCAGTGCCTCACCACCACAGCACTGCCCTGTATATGGCTGTGGACAATGTTGTTAACTATGGTGGAAACACATGAAACGGTTTGGCTGCTCTGTGGTCAGTGTTTCCTTATGTTGCTTTTTATCCTTTTAGGGCAGAAAGCAAAACTTCATTGGAAACATTCAAATTATATTTGTTTCCTCATGTGGGAACCATGGAATGTCATATCAGTCGCCTGTCAAAAGGAGATAATTTTCTTTCTTTTTCCAAAAAAGTCTTTTCTTATATTGCCAGAATAGAGAAAATTTTATATGCCGTGTAGCCATGATTGTAACAGTCCAAACTAAGTTCCTACTTCAAGTGCCCTTACTTTTACTCATTTGAGGTTGAAAAATGAGTCCTTTCTTCTCCTCTGACACAAAAATCAGCGCTTCAGGAGGGCACGGTTGGGTGAATTCTAAAATTAGCGATGCCTAATGCTGTTCCCTTCAAAGACTGATATATCTGCCAGTGAGAGAAGAAAGCACAGGTCAGGGAGGCAACAGGCTAACCAGAAGACAAGTTTGAGGCTGGGGTATAAAGACCAGACTTGTGTTCCTCGTGTGCTCTGCTGCACCAGGAGCTTTCTGTAGAACAGTGCTTATACTGGATGGCTAAGAAGCTGTGCCAGACCTTGAATGCAATAGGGAAATGTTGCAATCTGGATTTTCAGGCCATCTTGAACATGATATTTATAAACACAAATATTTATAAAACAAACAAATATAATAAAAAGAAATAAAAAATTAAAAACTATAAATATTTTCAAGCTGACCTGCTTACACATCCTGGAACTTAAAGGCTATGTAGCTTTGTCTTCTTTGTGTAAGAGTTGCTGTGTTCTCATGTCCAGAAAAAGTCGTTCTTCTCCAGACCTTTACCTCAGAGATCACTGTCATAAACAAGAGGTGGGTCCTCATATTGAACCCTTATATACTGCTAGAAGGGTTGAGAATCAAACTTGAACCCTGTAAAGGTGGTAGACTTCTCTGTGCCAGGGTTTTTGCCTGCCGTCCCCATAGCTGCTGTTAATCTGCAGCAGAATGATTTGAAACAAGAATAAAAATATGAGAGGTAACAGAAGGCTATTTGTACACAATCCTAGTATGGCACAGTAAGTTGAACTGAGAATGTCTAGAGAAACTTCTGCTGCAAAATAAAAATAACACTTTTGCAAATGATTTACCAGACATGTTTACACTGATTCTTGGTTCTTTTCAGTATGAGCTGGAAGAAGATTAGTAGTATTGATGCTGGGATCAAAGCAATTTGTCAGCTAACGTTAGCTAACTAGAGTAATTGTTCCTGTAAGATGACTTTTTTTTGGCCACATACATGTTAAATATTTACATCTAAAAGGATGAACCAGAACCATATTTTTCATCTCTGTATTTAGGTGTAATTGTTTTATTCCTTGTTCCCTCTTGCAATGAATTGAAACCTGGCATTGACAAAGATGACAGGGAGTGCTAATTGATGTATGTAGAGCTACCGTAGTGCCTCAGAGTTCTTGGCAGATACCATTTTAACCTTAAATCAGAATATTAGGGAAGGGATGAAAAGTGACCCTCAGGTAACAAAGACAGGTTAAAACTTTCTAAGCTCTTCTCCTCTCTCCCATGCAATGTCCGCGGGGAGTTCTGCATGCCTGATCAGAACTTTTGCAGGCCATTATGCCTCCTGAAAACAAGTCTTCCAGCAAAACAGCTTGAACAGCAGGGATGGGCTGCAATTTTCTGAACTACAGCTGTCTCCTTAAGTGGGATTACTTTGCTGAGTGGTCACGAAGAATGTGTTCTCCCCCTGGAATGTTTTCCTTGTGGGCACACTGTCTCTGTAAGAGGAATTCTCTCCTCTGCTGAGAAGGCATGTACTGTACTCCACTAATGAGAAACAACAGTTGCAGAAAGTGTATTATGCAGGATTGTAAACTTTGAATATTTATTCAAAGTGAATGGGGTTGGGTAGCAGCCAGCCTAGCTTTGTCATGCTAAAGACTGGACTTGAAATCAACAGAAGGCTACCCTCCCCCTCCCTAAATCAGTGTTTGGTGTGTTTAGACAATGTGCACAGGCTTCATAGAACTGATTAACTGTATTGGTGCCATCTACATGGTAGTGTGTCTTTATGTCTCACTGAACTCCTAAGGTGCAATTAAAATAGAGGCAAGCATACCCTCCCTAGCATTAATTTAGGGAAGCCATGCCTGGCTTTATTTGCCTGTAACCTACAGTGGTTAATTACTGCATGCAGTGTGGTTGCCCAAGATTGTTCCTGTGCTTCTGTAGCCCGTGGTGAAGCCTGCACTATCCTGTTTTCTGTCTTTGGTACCCAAAAGTAGCCTCTTCAGATTGGCATTAATTTTTGTTTAATGTACATGTGCTGTGCTTGTAGCTGCCCATCTCACAGTCCTACTGTATTTGAACCCAGTGGAGAGAAAAGGTGACTGTTAAATGGCATGTAAATGTCTTGCTTGTATGTGGCTTTGTGGCCTTTGCACTTTACCATGGGCAGTCCCAGCCACCAGAGCAAACTTCCTCTTGTCAGCTGTTACAGTAGAACATACGCAAGTGCTGCTTCACACATACCAGTGGTGCTTGGCAGCTGATGAAGAGAGCTGGACACAGAGAAACTGAGAAACATTGATCCCATGCTCTTTGTTCTGAGGATGTGTGTCAGGTACCTTTGGGCCACCTGGAAGATGCAGAATTTCCTTCAGCTTCTTTCTTTTCTCTTAGCTGTAGGCCAGTAGGTCACTTCTGTGCAACAGAGACATCGCTTATATATTAGAAAATTAGATTCCTCCTTGATTCTTAGAGCCCCACATACAGAGAGGGCACTTTAGTGCTCTACCTTGAGTTTAATTTACAGTAATAAACAGGGTAGCTGGCAAGTCTGGGCAGCACTACAGTCAAACTGAATATGCAACAATAATTGCCAGCAAACTGCATTCCAGTTGTGAAATAAATCTTTCAACAATGTATTGTGTGCGTCAGACTGACTGGAGAGGAAAGCAGTGAACTACAGTAAGCCTAATAGCAGTCATTATGAATCCCAAATAAAGCTGAAATAGAAGAAATGAGTCTGCATGGCAGTATTCTGAATGCAGAGGGTAAGTGTGGCTCAGTGCCTTCAGCTCGGGGGGCTGTCTGTGAGGGGGTGTTAATTGCAAACTCAGGTACTTGCCTAGTGTTGTATTGTCTCGTGGGATAGCTGAAATTCGTGATTGTTGCATTCATCAAGCACTGGTGTGTCTCAATATACTGAACTTGAGAAATAAGCAGATATAACCTGTCCATCAGTTCAGCTTCCTGCCAGCTTTTCCCTTTCCTTTCCTCTCCGCCTCCTCCTTGTGATTCATTTCTCACCCTTAGTGATTTAGATTTCGGTTTTTATGTAGGTGTTGCTTACAAATTGGAGCAGTTTGGGCTAACAAACCTTACAGTTTTCTTTCCTATAAGCATACTGGCACTTGGAGCTGTGAAGCGTCAGCCTAAACTAAACAAATGAGATTTGAACTGTTTCTTAGTGAATACAAGGGGATTATAGGAAGTTTTCTATTAGTGGTTTAGGGGTTTTATACTGTCAGTTCATGGTTATTGTAGCTAGCCTGGGCAGTACAGTCTATTTTAGACTACTTTTTTTTTTAGACTACCAGCTAGACTACTAGCTTTCTAGCTGGTCTTAAAGCTGATTTGATGAACTGTATATAGCTGGCTGGGGAAAGTGAAGTAGTTGAGTTGCAGAAATAATGCAAGTATTAGCTGTTCAGACCATATGCTTATCAAGGATTCCCATCCTATGAATGTTACTGACCAAACCTAGTTTGAATCATTAGCAGCTTCTCAAGGTCAGATTATTTTTTAAATGCTGTGTATTAACAAATAATCAGATTTCTTCACTGAGTGCAACTTAGTTGTACCTGAAATAGGGCCGTAAGTGACCAGTAGTGCTGTAATTTTCTAGTGCAAAAGTCTTGTGTTGCCTACAGAAATGGTGTACATTCCTTTGGTTCTATGAAAGGACCTTTCGTCTTGTATTGCATCTTCTAACAACCTGCTAAAGGTTAGAAAGACAGTTTGCAAAGTGGTGGGAGAGTTGTGTTCGTGAACTAGTTTTAAAATGTGAACTCTTAAAAGAAAGGGAAATTAACTTGTAATCTAAATATGTTTGCTATTTATTGTTCATTCTTTTTGTCATCCTTTAGGGTAGTTCCTCTTGCACTGCAAGTAGAAAGGCCACTAGACAAACCAAGTGGGAGGATTGTTTAATGGGAAATCACAGCAAATTTGTAACAGTGTCTTACTGGTGGATACGAAACAGAACAAAACTTCTAGTAATTATCCACTTATGTCCCTTTTCACGCAGGCTCAGTCTTATAGCAAAATTCTGAAGTGGTGATCTGAATTACCGAGGATTCAGTGCATGTATATGGCTATTTAGCATTCTCTGTAGCACAGTATTTTGCAAACTTCTCATAATTCCTTAAAGTAGGGAAATGAAATGGTGTGTGATTAAAACTGTCTATTCCAGTGTAGTAAGGCATCTTTGCTAGGAATGAGACTGAAACCAAGAAAGAACAGTGTGGGGTTCCCTACATTAGTGATGGTTCAGGTAACTCAAACCAGAAGTGTTTCCGTGCCCAGCCAGTGCTCTAATTCCTGTGTGATGCTTTAACTCTTACCATTAATGCTCTTCTGAATATATGAATTCTATTTCTACTTCAGCTGTTACCTGCATAGTGTAGTGGAGCCCAAGCTTATCTTATTGAGCAGTGGATCACTCCCAGGAACAATTCTGTGTCTGCTGACAGAGTGAATGTTGGGGGAAGTGGGGGATGTAATACAAATAGTTATCAAAAATTAAATTGCAAACAGGTAACATTCTGTGCTTTTAGCAGTTGCAAAACACCGTAATTGAAAGAAAGGGACCTTACAGCAGAGGTAGAATTTAGACCTTTACAAACCAGATAAAGTGCTTGTTCCCAGGTTTATGGGAAGCACTTGATGCTTTAAGTAGAGAGTGTGTGAAGTGTCTTATAATTCAAGCCTTAAGGCTATGAAATTGCAGGAGACTAAGGCAAACTTCTGTTCATATCATTGTATTCCAATGAGGGTTTGGAGTAATTCTGCCTAATTCAAAGGGAGTACATGTCATCTAAAGTTAAATCCAGTGGTTGACTTGTTCCTCTCAAAAGAATCTGTCTGCTGGGAAATATGTCAACAGGGCAGTTGGAATAATTTTTTTAAGGTTGCACTACATACTGATGTCTTGGTCCCATCCTATTCATGACTGTAGAGATTGCTTTGACCCTCTCTGTGACTGTATGGCATCTTTGTGGCAAAGATTATGTAGTTAATTAAATGGCAAAGAATGTCTTTTGGCCCCTGAAATAATGGAAAACAAGCAGTGTGACCAGCCTCTTCCCCAGACTGCTATGAACCACAATAAGGGAACGTACTGGGTTAATGGGGAAGTGACTGTAGCATGTCATTTTTGGAAACAATACTAGGAAGGAGGCATTTAAACTCAAAACAAGGATGGTCTGTCTTCCTTCTGTGTTCTTTGGTCGTCTTGCCTATAGACTGGCATCAAAAAGAATATTGTTAACGGTATTCTCATCTCGCAGTTGCACAATAGCCATGTAAAGATAAATGTCCTTGTCCTACATAATTATCTACACCCCAAATGCAAACTACCAGGCAAACAAATTGCTTCCTAATTTGTTCTTAAAATGGCAATGATTTGCATTCATTGTGAGTTGCTGTAAGGCTATAAGAGCTCACTGGGCTTGCTTCCTTCCTTGACCACTTTAAGGGATTTTTAGAAATGCCCAGTGAAATGCAGCATAAGCTAGGAAGATAAGTTTAGGAGTCCATGAGATGAAACTTGCTGAATCTGATTCCTCTGGTACTGTTCTTGTGGAGAAGACAAATTAATGGTTGGTTTGTGGTATTGCTAGTTTAGATGCCCTGTGGGTTCGAAGTCAGCCTCGAGAATAGCTCTAATGCCATGTTATCTTAGCTTGAGCCTCCAGTCTTTTACTTCTAGTACGTGAGGATTCTGTTCTGGAGCGTATGAGAGCTAGTTTAAAATAATGATAAGAAGACTGCTGCTGCCATGCAAGAGAGTAATTTTCAAAACCGTTTCAAGTTTGAGGTGCAGACCCTTTTTGAATCTCCTCACTACTATTTGGTAGTACTTAAAATATTAAAACTTATATTAAATATATATTTATATCTACAATATATTATATTGTTCTGTATTAATATATATTTAATATATTAAAAATATATTAAACTTAATGTTTGGTGAGATTTTAGAATAGCTGTGTTAGGCTATTTTTCTTCTTACTGTGAAAGTTGTTTTCAGCCCTGAAAATAAAAAGGTGTAGATGCTCTAGAATGATCCCCTACTGGTTGAAGAATGCACCCTTGTAGTATGTGAGTTAATTTGGAGTTCTCCTCCTGCAAGGAATTTGATTAACCTCTCTGTAACTATCTTCTTTCCTTAGTTCTCTTCAGATCTAGGACTGTCTGGGAATACCCCTTGAAAGGTTTTTTGTGGTCTTATCTATTTCTTAGCCAAAATGAATTAATCTTTATCCTGGAATGTATCTCCAAGGTGTACTGAATGCGTGCATGTACTGAGGAAGTGAGGAAGTGAGGAGTATGTTTCAACGTAATGTAGGACACTTCAGATGTCTGCTTACTTCAGATTCCTCAGGAAATGAAACTGAATTTAGCTGAAGCATAGTGCCTCTGTCCTGCCTGTTTATAGCCAAAAAAGGCAACCGGTTACATTCTGGGAGTTGCAAAGGCAGGAAACTGTGTAATGGAGGGTAGAGCACATCTGTTGCCTTGCCAAACCTGATAGAGCTATGAACACAATTGAATATTTATTTCTTCTTTTTTTTTCCTTTTTCCCGTCTTTCCCTCCACTCCCTTTTTTTAACCCTTTGATCACAACCTGCAGATGATACTCTGCAGTGTCATGAAATCCTGATATCTTCTGCTGAATTGTTAGTCTTCTCTGTTTCCTATATACTCCGTGAGGCTTGCTGTTATAGGATGGTCTTGGAGCTCTCCCGACAGCTCAAGTTTTTTGTGGCAACCTCTGGATTGCTGCATCTTATCTCTGCAACAAATCTCTTCATCATGTATCCATTAAAATATAGCTTTCCAGTAATAATATGAAAAGCCATGGAGGAGTTGCTCTGAGAGTCACCATTGTGGTTGAGGTGGAAGTGTCAGTGACCCTGTGGGGAAGGAAAGATGAGGTCAAGTATGGAATAGCTGCTTGGCATATCCTGTAAGGTTTAAAATCTTTGTCTTAAACTCAAGCTAAAGGAAGTGATTATTTATAGAGTAATTTTCTCTTTGTTTGCTAAAGAATTTTTGACAGTGAATATACAGCTATCCATGCAGTGTCTGGCACAAAGTTACATACCACTTACAGTGATACATTTGTTGAAAGGAATTTCCCTACATGCTTACAAATGACTGGTGTGGGCATTTGTGCCCATCATTATTATGGCTGATGTTTTTCTGGCTTCATTCACTGTTTGCTAATGCTGGGACTCTACATCTATTGTTGCTCTCATGCGTGTTTTGGGAATTGAGCTGCTTCTGTCCTGCTTTCAATACTTTTTTGTCTGCAGTGTGTGTAGTCAGACTTCACTTACTTGATTTGCCTGCTGGTTTGTAAATATGAGTTCTGTAGAAAAGTTATCCATATAGCTCCTGACAGCCTTCTAGGACATGAGTAGTCATATTTTCATTTCCAGTTCTTTAGGTGGTAAAGAGTTCTAGTTTCTATTCAAGTTATGAAAAACATATATTGAGGACACTGGTATCTTTGTGAGGAAGAATTCAAGAAGTAATGTTTATGGGATCTTGTAAAGAGGCTGCTGTTACGTGGTTAATGAGCCTTGACGCATGCAGTCCTTTTCTGATTGAAAGGACTTTTGAATGGCACTAATAAAATTGCTGCCTTATAAACTGGAAAATCCCTGGCGGTAGTGTTCTGGTTTTGATGAAACACTAAATCTAGGGTGCTACTTTTTGAGTGTGCAGCGTGAGTCTCCCTTTTGTAGGAATGAAACTCTCTCCTCTATCTGACCACAGCTTCATAGAAAGATCTTAGTAGAAGATTTTTAGCTGTAAAATTTCCTGGTTTTTCCTGTTACTATCTTGGAGATATTTTGCTACTGAGCATTATCTAGAAAAAAAAATATAAACTGGTGGACTGGGTATTACTACTAAGCTGGTGATGGAAAGTATCTAATATCAGTGTTAACTGGTATTCTCAAATTACTACTGTCTTCTGGAAGCAATATACACCTCATTGTCTAGACTGGTATTTGACATTTCTGAGAAGCTGTGGTTTTTGATTTATAGCTTATCTGAATAAGGAGATACAAAGTTAAGGTATTGATTAAACGGCTATGATTTTATTTCTGAGCCAATATCTCTACCAAGTAGAGCAGTGAAGGCTTAATCTTGACCTGAGTGTTACTGACACAGTGTCCGATGCTATGAGGATTGGCACAAATTGTTAGGTGCTTGCCACTTTAATGTGCTTCCTCTTTTTTGCCAAATAATAGCTTCCAAATGCCTAATGGTCAGCGATTTGTTGTAGGTTTGGGTGTTTTTTTAAACTGCTTGCTAGTTTGTTTATTTTTACATACTCTTGGCAAACAAAACCTTGGCCTTATTGGAAGTTTGACAACTTTAGCAGTGCTTACTAACATGAAATTAAAGGAGGGAGAGGCATGCTCTGATGACCAGGGATTCAGAGTACATAGCATGTGCCTGTCTGCCTCTAGGAATTTGCAAAGCAATTTGAGGCTTTAAAAATATCCTTTTTCCTTTTTTTCCCCCCTCTTCACAGGTCCCCAGTTGTAAACCACAATGTCGCAAAGAGACGCAGATAAGTACCTTTATGTGGACAAAAACATCATTAATAACCCCCTGACTCAGGCTGACTGGGCAGCTAAGAAGCTGGTATGGGTTCCCTCAGAGAAGAATGGGTTTGAGGCAGCTAGCCTGAAGGAAGAAGTAGGAGATGAAGCCATCGTGGAACTGGCAGAGAATGGGAAGAAAGTGAAAGTAAATAAGGATGACATCCAGAAGATGAACCCCCCCAAATTCTCTAAAGTAGAAGATATGGCAGAGCTGACGTGCCTAAATGAGGCTTCTGTGCTCCACAACTTGAAGGAGAGATACTACTCAGGACTGATCTATGTAAGTAATCTTGTCTTTTGGGGTAGAAGTTCTTGATTACACAGTATGTGAACTTACTGTAATTGCTTTGTTCCTAAATGTGTATGTTAACCTTTCATTGCCCCTGTACACAACTCACCATGTGACCTAGCTTCTTCCCTCTACTTAAAATTTTTTCACTAAACTATGCCAATCCCCCTCTAGTTAATGTTGAAGCTTTCAAGGAATGCTATGGTAAATCTGCCTTTAATGTTTTAATGTCTTTGCAGGATGTTTTGAATGCCTTTTAACTTTCTTTTAGCAAGACAGAAGAGCAGTTGGATAGTGGTAAACGGGGAGTCTGATCTGAACTGAACCAAATACTAATAATAATAATAATAATGAAAACACAGTCCTAATCCACCCAGCATCTGAAATGTGTTTTCCATGTCTGAAGCTTCAGTGGGAAAGAACACTAGTGCCAAGCTTCTTGTTACAAAAGTTCTGGATCTCAGAGCATCTTACTAGAGAAGGAACATGTGTGCCTGCATGTACTTATGGATAGGAAATATTCTTTTTTCTTTCCATCCCAAAATGGACAAGAGGAGAGATTTCTGCTTTTTATTGCTGTGTAAATAAGATACCATTTATGGGACCAAGGGCCATACCCATTGAAGCAGGCAGCCACCGCTGCACTGAGTACCAAAGGCAATAAATAGGGAAAGGTGGGGAAGGAGACTTTGGAACCTTGACCTGGTTTTTCAGTTCCCTTCTGATTTTCCTCTTCATGTTGCCTATGTTTAGCCAGCAAATGTTGGTCATGCTAGCTTCTGCTTTATTAATACTCTGCAGTTATAGAATAAATTATTAAACTCAGTGGTAATGGAAAATTTGGGTGCAGTGGCTGGTTAAAACAGGAACCAGTGTACTTTGGTTTGTTCATTCTCAGACAACCGTCTCCTTACAGAATTATAATGGTGCTGCCTGAGATAGAATCCTGGGAGGTGTAGAAATACTGGATGCTCAGTACTTTAGGCACTGTGAAATCTCCTTCACAGTATATTAGAAATTCTAATAACATAAAATGTATTAAAGAGTAAATTGCATATGTAAACATATATTAATGGAGTCCTTGAAGAAAGTCTGTGTAGGTGACTAGGGAGAACACAAGGGAGAAACTCATGACTTGCTTGTTCTGTGTCTGCTCTTCTGGTGTGGCATGAAGGCATATAGACAACCCTTGGAGAAATTATCAGAGAATATCTGAAGGATGCAAGGCTGATATACATTTAGTCTGACTCCCACAGTCCGATGTCAGAATTTGAGAGCAAGTGTGATTGGAGGTCGATGCAGCTAATTATCCTTGTAGTTAACAACTCCTTCTACTGTTGGTCAAAATCTGTTCTCAGACAGAAGAATCTTGCTATTCAGATGAAATAGGATATGCAAGATCCATGTGTAACACTTTTAGAATAGGAAACACTGCTAGAAATAATTAGAATTATTAGAAATAATTCAGCAGTGTCTCCAGGTCTTTTACATGCTGTGCAGTTGGCTGTTTCACATATCTTGCAAGATACCATCTGAAATTTCAGACATGGTCTGTGATGAATAAACTGAGTTCTTCTAATTGGATTGTAAGAATATTGTAAGATCTTTTTGTAAAAAATCCCCACACCCTTCACCCAAGCAAACCTTGCATAGTAATTCTCTATTACAGAATCTTAGTCTTGCCAAAACTGTGTTCCTGTGCACTTGTGAAATGGACTGATCTCACCTGTCAGCAGTTCTCAGCAAGTCTGGAGATTAATGGGAAGGCTTAAAATACTTTCATTGGAGTGGCTGTTAGTTGATCATTAATCCGCTTGAAGAAAGCGAGTACACGCAATGCATCTCCAGCATAAATGTCTCTGGAAAGATCACAAGCATAGTTTAGTTCTGTTCTTCTCCTTTCTCTCTTATTGGGCAGCAGGGCTATGTGTTTCTATGAGTTATTTTCTTTTTTCCTTTTTTTTTTAGCTTAGTTTTTCTGTCTTTCCATCCTGTAATATGGAGGGGGAAATCATATTGCTGGTGCAGACAAATTTTGAGTGAGGAGTGTCAAAGAGTTCAAGAATTAAGTGCATGACTCCAAACACCAATTTGGTGTTTCCATGTGTGATTTGGTTCTGCACTGAGGTGACTTGCTAATAGGCTGGCTTTCATATTAACCCTTTCTATTTGGAATCCTTTATCAAAAGATCATTTTCAGCTTTTGTGAATCATTTTTGCTTACCTGAACTGCTTTGTTTGTATTCAGTGTGAGATTCAAAACTCAATCTTACATGTTCCAGTTATTTTATTGAAGTTAACTCTTACTGGAAAATAAATGTTCTGATGCTTTCAGCTTTGTGCCATGCTGCAGATGGTCCTTTCAACTCCTCAGAGCTAGTTTAGCAGTTAGGAAAATAAAACTAGTTCCAGTTTGGCATGTGTGTCACTTGAAATAGTTAGTGGAAGGTAATGCCAGAATTCTATTTTGAGATAGTAATGTCTGAGACAAAGTACAGATTTCCAAGCCAGCTATGCTTATAATAGATGAGCCTTTCAATTGGAACCTTGGGTTCAATTCAGGGATTTATGCATATAAGTCTTTATTTGTACTTCAATGAGATGAAGATAACTCTTGTCTTCTCTGTGGTAGGGCTGGCAGCTTCTGCTTATTAATACAATTCAACTTGCTTCCTATATGAAGCTCTGTCAGTCGGCTCAACCAGCAGTCGTGACATGGTGGTCTCACTCAGTTGCTTATCTCAGCCATGATTAGTTCCCTCTCTTTGTTAGACAAAAATATCCCTTCACACAGCTGAGATCATTATACTGCATTGAAACTTCCTTAGATATTTCTCCTGGCAACCAGAATGCTGGAAGAAGGTGGTAGCTTCTTCTTGCATACTTTCTTCATGGCTTCATCACTCTAAGTGAAATTAATGTCTTCCCTTTTCTAAACTGCTGCTCTCATCCATAGGATTGCTTCAGACCTCTGCACTATACTTACTTGAAAAGCAACAATTCTAATTTGTCAGCAGTCACAGCCATGAAGAGTCACACATATACAGACAAGAAAACTCTACATTCCACTGTGAACATGCTGCTCTTGCATTGAGTCCTTTCTGTCTCTTGGTCCTACTCTGTCTTCCACTAGTGTAGTCAAAGGTCAGGAAAGCATGACCCAGACTTTCAGCTTTTATTCTGTGCTGTGCAAGTGCAGTCAGACTTGATGGAGACCTAAAGCTGAGGCAGAAGGAACTGGCATTGCCAGCTTGGTTGCTGTAACTCCTTAAACTGCTCCCTTCAAACACTACCTGAAACCTAACCTGACTAGAATGTCTCATGGAAGCTTAGCTTCCTGGAACTGTAGAAATACTATGCCAAAAGGTTTTTAGCCAACTTTCATAGTTTTCCACTTTGGAAAGACGTTTAGTATTTTCTGTAAGCTATTCAAATATTCCTCAAATATTTTTTAAAAATGAATGGGGAAAAAAAAGAAGAGGAGGGGGAAAAAAGGGTGGGTCTGGAAACATATTCTGATAGTTTATACTAGGATGTGGAAAAGGAACCTTAAATATCTATGAAAAAATTGCCTCCTGGAGGACATCTGTCTGAATCGATATCTGAATCTGCTGCATGTAAGAGTGAACTAGTCAGTGTTAAGCCAGCATGTAGAGAGTTTGGATATAAGACCACAAACTGTGTAGTAGATGCTATTTTCACCCTTCTGATCACTGCAGTCTAATCCTTACCTTTATCTAGCTAAGGAGCTAAATCTGATTAAGTACTCTCTGTGCTCCTTGTGGAGAACTCCTTACCACTCCAAAGCACTCTTTCTTCGTTGGGTAAACAACAGAGGAGATGTTGGCAATAGAAATAAAAAATGCCAAATGTACTGTCTTCTGGTAGCAGTGCAAGTTGCTGTAGAAAGCTGCTCATCTCCAGATGTTTCAAACAGCTGCTTCTAAAGTTGACAGAGAACTAGGATAGCTCTAAACCCCAGGAGCAGGGCTTGGAATGCTATTCTTAGAATATCTAGGAAATATCTAAGAAGCCTCTGCTCTTCCTATTCCCTTTGCAAGTAAAAAGTTTGTTGGGCTTTTTTTTTTTAGGTACTCAGATCTCGAAGTTTGGGTTTATGGGGTTTTTTTTAAGAAGCCTAATATTTTCACTGGAAGTGTTTTGGCAGTTGTGTTCCATTAGAACTGTAGAATTTAAGCCAGTGGAAACCAATTGAGAAATTGAAGTTTGCTGTCATAAATCAATGAATCAACCATTTGATATGAATTAGAAGTGAACTTTGGCATATGTTGCTGACTCTTTTAGCATGGACTACTTCAGAATTGTTTTCTATTTTGTCTAGTTCAGAACAACACTGAGCGTTCTAACCATACATAGTGAACATGCTCTACATTACTGACCTTACAATTTGAACCTAGTTCTAGTCATACTTGCTGCATTATAAATCACTAAAGCCTTCAGGCTTGGAGAGTCTTCAGGAGGCCATCTAATCCAGCTTCCCATTCAGAACAGGGTAGCACTCCTTAGGCAGAGTCCAGCAGTCTTGAAAATCTCTCAGGAGTACACTGGTCTTATTTTTCTTTTAGTAACTTTGGCTTGAAGTTTTATTTTGTATAGTGATCATTTACTAGATAAATCCATATCAAGCATGAGGCAGAACACAATAAAATGTATGCTAGGAGCTAAGCACCTACCTTATACAGTGAAATGGCACTTGACTTGAATATACTGACTTTGAAATGAAGAAAAGCCAGTCCTAGTGGACTGTTAATTAGCCAGGGAACAGGCCAGTGATATCAGCATGACTAATGGGTCAGTTGATGCTCAGGGCACACTTGGAAAAGTTGAGTACTGGCCAAGGTGATAGGACTTCATCTGTCCCTCAGATTCTAATGTTGCTTGGTGGGAAGCATCCCACAGGACATCACTGGAAGAAGTACTTAAAAAAAGCACTGTTTGGTTTGTTTGTTTTTCCAAGTAATGTACTGTTAAAATATGCAAGTATACAACATTTTTAATTTTTGTCCCTATTTGCTGGGACATTTTCTTTCCAGACCTACTCAGGCCTGTTCTGCGTGGTAATCAATCCTTACAAGAACCTGCCCATATACTCAGAAGAAATAGTGGAGATGTACAAAGGCAAAAAGAGACATGAAATGCCCCCTCATATCTATGCCATCACAGACACAGCCTACAGGAGTATGATGCAAGGTGAGTGCTGACTGAGATAATGACTCTTGTTGAAATCACAAATCAAGGTTGCAGTCAAAACACTGTAGGAGAACAACAACTCACTGCTATCAAAAGGCATTATTGTCCTTGCTTACAGACACTACTTGGTACCAGCTTTTGTGTTCAGGTGAATAGCTTTCTCCTGCTGTAGCGGATTGAAGAACCTTACAAAAAGTCTGTTGAGAGCTAAATTTGACATAAAGAATGGGCTGGTGTGAATGCATGGGGTTCAGAGAAGCAGGCAAGGAGAACTGAGGTAGCAAATTTTCCATCTCAGTGATGAGCCTATGAGTTGAGATAGCTGTAGGTGGGCAGGTGTGTGTATTGTTTGATAGAGGCTTTTAACAAAAGCCAGCTTAAAATCCAGTTGAACAATGTAGTTGGGGGCAACAAGCTTAGTATAATCTATATTTTGAAGTGTGATGGTCACTGGTAGCTTTACTGTCAAGAGTTGTTTGGTTATATTCTTACTTTATTAATAAAACTCACTATCAAGAAATACTAAGTACATCTGTTGCCTTTTCATGGAATAAAAGAAAGCAAGTGGATAGACCTATTTCACCCCCAAATATACAACTGTGAATCAGAGAGCTGTGGATATTATCTGCTACTTTTTTATCGCTTGAGGACATTTAAATACGGAACTCTGAATGCCCTGTGCATATCCCTCGTTCTTTCTCAAAGTCAGTGGTGGTGTGTGTGATGCTTGGAGAGGTTCAGGTGTGGAGGTACTTTGTGCTTTTCTTACTGTTTGTACCTGGGTTTTATGGGGAGGCATACTTTGTAAGGTTTAAAGGGTGTGATGGACAGTTTGATTTGGCATGCCTGTATGAATGTTATTACTCCTTTATTTTTTGATGCCTAGAAATGATTAAGGTGTTTGTCTCTCCTAGCCTCACATTTTTGAACAAAGGCCAAATATAATAAAATCATGCTTTAAAATTCTCTTTAGTCTTAGTTTGAGTTCTGCTTTTCACCTGCCCTTGCTACCACTTGCACCTCCAAGCATAGGAGGACTATAATAATATAGGTTCCCAGAGTGGAAAGAGAGCAAGAAAATCTCCATCCACTGAACTGTGTTAGTGGCTTCCAAAAAACTTGGTGTGGAGAAAGTTGAGAAAGGTTGCTAAGGCATGGTGCCATGCAGAGCTAATGTGATGAATCAGTTAATCTATATTTATAAAAGCCTGGGATGGGGAGGGGTGAGCATACAGACATGCTGCAGTGGTCTGGTGGCAGGGTGATGGTGGCAATTTGCTGAAGATGTGGCAGGTCTTGAAGAAATACAGCCATACTGCGGGTATGTTACTCTGAAATGAATGCTGTATCCAAAAGATAAAACCCTGTGAACCTGGGCCTCTATAGGATCTCACTTCCCTTAGAGAAAGACTGGATCTGCCATGATGGACAAGAACAGATACTTCACCTATATTATACCTGGCAGAATGTTGTCCATAAACATCATTAAGCTTTTGCTTCTTTTGTTACTTCCTTCTCTCCCTTGCCCACTCCTTGTTACCTCAAGCACTAATTTCTATTTTTGTTAAACAAGCTATTGATTTAACTGTACCAAAGTTACTGTTCCTTACAAAGAAATCTTGTCTATGTAGAATCAGAAACAGTTTCTTTGGCAGTGTTGTAAGGAGACTGAAGAAGTCCTTTTCCCTTACAGACAACAGTTAAACCACTTGAAAGAGAATTTTGTCCTTCATCCCTGCCAGGTATAGCAGTATGTGACAGATATCTCCAAACAGCTGCAATTCTGCAGCAAGGGACAGGTGACCTTCCTTGGTCTGATGGTGGTTCAGAGCTAATGATTAATCTGTGTGGGTAGTTTCTTTCCTGTTTTAAAGAGGTGATGTCTCTGTCAGACAACCGCTTGGATGATGTCTAAAACTTGGAAATCCCAGACCTGACTTGCTTTGTTGTACAAAACTGAAGAATGGCAACCCTGCCTCTGGTTTCCAAGCATGGGAAAGTTGCTGTGAGGTCTGCTGGAGTGTTTACCTTTCCCAGAACAATTCTAGCTATGCAGTATTCTCAGCAGTATTGACAGTTTAGAGGCTTACCCCAGCTCTTCATTGCCTAGTTTAAGATACCTTGTTGCTGACTTTTTGGAATGCTTGTTGGATGTGAATGTCATTCCCAGTCAGCTTTTGAACTAGCCTGCCTTGATCTGTTTAACTAGGTTTGGAAAGATTTTTCTGTGTGGTACCTGTGTGTGCTAGCAAGACCTCTAGATTGTTTTAGGGTTATTTATTGCCTTATTTCCTTGTTTCAAAGGGTAACAGTAGCATTCCAGTGTCTGCTACTGGGAGTGAGGGTGAGTAGTAGGTTGTTGCAGTATCTCTAGCCCTGGCTAGCCTCGAGGGGGATGGAGAGCAACATTCCTATTCCACTTTCTCGGTTTTGCTCAGCGGTGGGGGAGGTTTGGTGCAGCAGCCAGTGGTATGGCAGGAATCTGTACAGAGAATAGAAGATGAAAGGGTTGGGTGCTCCACATGAGCCAGAGGCATTTAGGATTAGGCTGCCTTCCCTAGGTTACTTTCAGAGCCCTGAAGACTGGGAATCCTTCATGGCCTGGAGAAGGATAGCAAGCTGACTTGACTCTGACTCCTGTCAGCACAGGGTATAGTTATCTCTGAAGCTGACAGAGTGGAAAAGATTTGCGTGTTAATTGATTTGGACTCGGATTTTTTTTTTTGTTGGTTTTTCAGTCAATTTATGGTATTCAAATAAGCAGGCCTTTCAAAGGGGTGGTTCATCAGGAAGGGAGAGGAAGATGAGAGTTTTGTTCCAACCTCTGCTAATCCAGAAACTATTTAACCCTTTTAAGGCATCTGTGCTGATGCACTGTGGGTGAGCTTGGTCTTCTTTTTGTATCTTCTGGTTACTCCATTGACAGAAGTGTCATGCACTTTGATATTCCAAGAGATTATATTGCTTTTTGTTAATTTTCACCAGAAGTACTTTCTTGAAGAAATAAAATGATGAAGAACATGTTCAGAGTAGGTTGTTTGTTGTTATTGGGGGGTTTTTCCCTCCTTTGTCAGACCCAAGACTGTGGCTCTCAGAAATGAGATGAAAACATTATTTTGCTGCGTGGTACCTGGAGAGACTTCCTGTGCTTCAAGAACAGAACTCTCAAAAAAGTTTAACATTTTTGCTTTGAGAGAAAACAACCATTTGTCTTAATGTTTCTGTTCCCTGGGTAACCTGGACGCCAGAAGCTTAGATCTGCTTTCAGAAGAAATACTCTTCTGGTGCTAATGATTGAAACACAGTGCCTGCAAGTGGAATGGTGTCTTGAGCAAACAAATCATTATTTCAATTTAGCAGATGTATACTGAAGAGGTACATTCTTTGCCTCAATTCACAGTCTCCAGGGCCTCAATTTAGAAAAACATACTTTAAAGCTGTTAAACAGCACCTGTTTTTCTATTTGGAACACACATAGAGAATTTTCTGTGTCAGATAGTGACAGAAGATAGAATTTTCATTGGTATCTGGAGCATGGTGTCTGTTTTAATGCCCTGAAAACTTCTGTAATAGGTTAGGTCAGTATGGTTATTCTGGTCTACAAAGCTTAAACCTGTTCAACTAAGAGGTAGGAGAGGGAGTAGACAGCACATAGTTAATGAATATATTCAGTCTCTTTTCTTATCCAGTTTTCTCCACGTTATTGGAGGACTCCTAATGTTTCATCTAACAAAACTCTGAAAATCGTTGAGCAATGACTAAACCCTCCTTGACCTTGATGGATTAGTCTGCAAAGCAGCCTGTGCAGCCAGCACCTTGCTGGTGTTCACTTGGGAGTTAGGTAGTCTCTGGGTTTGGTGTTTAAAAGAAAAAATTCTGAAGCACAATAGCTTCATGATTTTTTGCTGACCTTCTTACATTAAGGGAAGAAACACTGTTAGGTGTTACAAGACAAATCACTTGCTTTGTAGATCCTTACATGAACCTTTGGACCACTTGTAATTTTCACAGGAGACAGTTCTCTAGATTTGCCTCTATAGAATGTAGACCTTCAAGTGTTTTGTTTGTAATTCTTAAATGTTTGCATATTTCTTTAAGTTTCGTAGCTAGCAGAACACTTTTGTTTTAACTTGCTTGCTGCCAGGTCATTTCTCAGCTTGCTTCTTATCATTGGGCTGCTGTGCTGCACTGTATAATGCACCACCCCAAAGTGCATCTTTCTTTTCTATATAATATTCTATGAGTGCTTCTCAATTGAGACCTGCTCAGATTATGTAGAGGCACACATCTCTTTCAAGTTGCATGTAAAGGTCAAGTTCTATTTCCGCTAAAACTCAAAAGAATATAGCCTATGAATTCACAAGTGTGTTTTCCAGATTTGTCCAAATTTCGGATGCAAAGGGCAACATGAAATTTGGATACTAGTTATGGAGGATATTTGTTTTGATGCAAATGGCAAGAAAATATGTACATTGTTTCTAATTTTCTTAAGAAATGTTTTACATGCTTTGAATTACTTGAGATTTCTAAATGCAACTCTAAAAATCTGTGTCTTGAGATGCGGTTTTCAAGAGAACAGGGAGCTAAAAAAGAGTCCAGTTGCCCACTTGTTTTTTAGTAGTTACCACACCCTTTTTGCTTCATTCCTGTAAACCAAAGCAGGAGTTCTCTGGCAGTCATTTATGTAATGGTTCAGCCCCTGCTGTCAGTCTCCCTGCAGTTCACTGTTTTAGTATCATGAGCTGCCTGAGCTTTTTGCAGGCTGTGTACTAGTTTTTCTTTTCTGTCAGAACTTCATAAACATTTGCATAACCTAAAATTACAGCCTACAACTTGTTTTCTTCTATCTCCACATTCAGTTAAGGAGTGCTAGAGAAGGGGAGATATAGGCTCTAGTCCAAAAATGTCATGGGGGAATAAATATTTGCATTTGACCCAGTAGGATATATTTCATTTTTCAAAATGAAACTTATTTTTCTCCTTGTGATTGCTTTCAAACTTCAGCTAATGCAGAGCTGAATCTTGGCACTGCAGTGTTCCTGCCAACTCTAGTAATTTTTTTTTTTTCTCCTGGTTTTTTTTTGGTTTTTTTTTTTTTTTTTTTACCATCTTGATGGTCTATTGTTGAGAGCTGTCTTGGATATGCTATGTTTCTCCTTCATTTGATTTCTCCTTTCTTTCTGTACTTGATGATAGTGTATTAGCGTTTTGAAACTTCTGTATAATGCGTTCCATAAATGACAATGCAGAAACAGGTTTTCAGGCTCCGTTCTGGTGTTCCCCTGGAGCGTTTTTGATCCTATTCAAGCCAGCATGTAGGTTAAAGCACCACAGTGAACGTGCTTGATTGGGTCTGATGCCAGTGGAGTTGTTCTGTGTAGCACAGTGTGTCAGGTCCCTGGGGCTCCTGCTGTGTGAAGAGCCCCAAGGAAAGGACACGGGGTGTAAAATTATGTTGATGTTGGAAGAGAAGTTTGAGGAGGCAGTAAGGAGCTGAAACTACTGCATGGTTGAAACACTTAGATGCATTTAAGAGTAGTTCTAGCTTTAGGACAGCTCTGTAGCGTGGCCAGCCAAGCTGGGCTGCAGGCATTCAGTGGGTGCTGGGAGCAGTGCAGTAACGGGAACGCAGAGAGCTGGGCTGGGCTGCTCTGGCCTGCCAGACGCTGTGGTTAGGTGGGTGCTACCATGGAGCTGTGGTTAAGCTTTAGCCTAATGACTCAGCTATAGGCAGGGGACTGCGAACCAAGCCTTTGCTTTTCAGCTCCGCTTCCTCTTAGCTGGAGAGGTGATGTCACCATTGTGTGAATGCTATATTACTTTTCCTTTTATGGAGATGAACAGGCTTGAAACAAGAGTCACTCATGCAGAGGAAGTGAGTGATAAAGGCCTGGTAGGATGTTCTGTAACTGAGATGTGGAGCTTAAATTGCACATTCTCTTCTAGCCTCCTAACCTTTTTCTTCTCCCATCCAAAAACATTTAAAAACAAAAGTCAAGAGTTTGGAGCTGTATTAATTTATCAGTTATGTCAATATATTTGACCACAGCAGTTCAGCATTCATTCAGACTTGTTATTTTGCAGTAGTATATTTGATTGAGTACTTTCTATGTACAAGATGTCACTTTTGTGAAAACAAATTTTGGTTTAATTAAGTTTTTAATGCTGAAGCAGTCAACAGTCTAAAATGCAGTCTTTTATTCTTGGACTAAAGAAGTCAAGAATAAGTTACATATTATGGGGTTTTTTTACATAGTAAAATTAATCTACTGATCTTATTATACCATACTGCTGTATAGTTGAAATTTGAAGGATGTTTTACTTCCTGAATTTCTGGATGTTTGAGGCTGCTGTGTCTTGTGATTACTTGAATACTATGGTGATGAGAGCTGAAGAAGAGCCTAGATAAAAAGCTTTCCTTGTCAGCTGGTTTGAAATACAGAACTGTTGCTATAATTAACTAATGAGTTGTTATTCTGGATTGTTTTTAATAAGTGACTCTGTTTAGGATTGAAAAGCAGATGCAGATTTCTTTTAATCAGGCATTTCTTGATTGTGTTATTATAAGCAACTGAGTTTATGGTACCCAGCACATTCTCTTTTGCTGAGTAGGTTGCTTGCACAACTGACAATGAAGTAAAGGCAAGTGCTGACTGAAGTAGTGCAGTACGCCCATGTTGAATGATCCTTTGAAAAAAAAAAAAGGGGATGGAGGTGACCTCTTGCCTGGACAACTGAATTCTGATTCGTGATGGCACAAGTCAGTATCATATGGAGAACGAATATTGGCATTTAAAACTGTTCTTAATTTGAAGTGTATCTAAGAGTTATGCTTTGTATGTGTTAGCTCTTTGCCCCTTTGGTCGGCTCCAGTTTCCTGTTGCTCAACACATTATTTGAGTTGTCTGTCTATACACAATTAGAAGAATTCCAGCTATCCCAATGACTGCTGCTTTGCAGTCCTGGGAAAGAATTTCCCCCGGATTGCAAACAGGAATGTTGCCTTTTATGGCAGTGTCTGTGTGCTCCCAGGGACTTGCCTGCACTCGCAGGTACCTTCCTGCTGACTTAAAGCAGAGGTGACTAAGGCAGCTGCAGTGGGCCACCAGGAAAGTATGTTGGGGGAGGAAAGCTTCATGCCAAGCGGATTTTTGAACACCGTCTGTGACTTTTCCTGCCTGACCACCTTTCAACACCTTGCTCTGTGTTAAGGCGGGGAAAAATTCTGTGCTTGCCTCTTTGGGACTCCTTAGGGTCAATCCAGGGTGCTGTGGCTACCTTGCCTTACTGGAGCAAGGCTGGAAAGAACTTCTCACTAAGCATGGAAGACTTGGCATGATCAAGAAGTATTCAGTGCCAAAATGCTACTCGGTATCTGATGTTGATAATCTCTTTTTCTGTTGGGCAGTCAGTTTATCTGTCTGCTTACCGGTGTTCTTTTGCTGGATCATCTCTAGGAGGGAGATGGGAAGGCATGTGCTGTTCAAGTGCTTGGGGCTCCACTGCCTGTTTGGGAAGCCCCAGCTCATAATTTCAAGATCAGAACAGGTTACCAGGAATAAGGAGCACCTTTTTTAAGGTTATCTTTTTAAGGTGTTTTTTTCCCCCCTTCTCTCAAATTGACTTCTTAGAAGAACCTCAGTAGTACCTGAATGCGAGCATAAACTTTTCTGGGCAAGTGAACTGCTTATTTGTATTCAAGCTTTTGAAAGTCAGATGTTATTCAGAGGCAGTCTTGTCCTTTCACATAGCTGCTTTGTGGTGCAGAATTGTACCCAGGTGTTGCACTACTGAAGAATACATTTCCTTAGGCAATCCATAAATGAGCCATTAGTTATTCCCCTGATGCACCCTCAAAGTGCCCAGTCATGCAGAGGGCTGGCGTGTGCCTGCTGAGCCCTTGACCCACTGGGAACCTTGAATGTGTGAGGCCTTTGGAACTGGCTAACATCTACTCCTGGCCTGGCCTTCAGCAAAAGGAGTGTATATCTCAAAGGCAGTGAATAAAATTCACCACTTGAAAAAATGAATATGCCATTTAAGTAAAGCTGTGGTATCTAGTTTTGAAGGTCTAAGAATTTGCCAGGCCAAAACCTGGAGTTTCTGGTGATTTTCTTCCACTTGCTTTCTTCCAGGCTGATCAGCTCTTTCTGAGAACAGTGTTAGTGGGGTAATGACAAGTAACGTTCAGAGTTTTAACAGGAAAAATGCAGATTATTCTCCTCATTTTTTGTGCTCTCCTACATACAATAAGCTTAAGAGCAGGAGTTGCATATATGTAGCATGTGAACCTAATGCTTCCATTATTGCTTTCAGAATATTTTAAGATGGAATCTCAAATTTGTTAGTTTTGCCAGCTTTCCTTATTCCACAAAAATATGTACAAAGGCTAGATATACTCCTGTCTTTATAGACTGGGTGTACAGGAGATTTTTCTTGATGAATGTGGCGTTTGTGGTGTTAGTACTGAAATGCTAAATGCCCTTGCAGCAGTGGTGTTTAAGGGTATAGAAAGTGGTTTCAGGTGCTTGAAATCTATCAGACTGGAAAGCCTTGCCTAATTACAGCTCAATCTCTTTATCTTGCACAAAACAACTTGAATGGTGACTTAATTATATCATCTAAGTACTGTCTGGTGGGAAGAATACTGAGTGTGCTTGGTTTCTCTAAGCTGTGGGGGAAAGGAATAGAAAGAACCAGTAGCTAAAATGTGGAGACAGTCACATAAACATACTGCTGGAGGTCACAAATTACTGAAATACTTTATTAGAGAGATCCAGTGAATTGTATACTCTCATGGATGTTTGAGGCTTGCTTTCTCTCTCTTTAGAGAGTACATGTTAGTCAAATGCAATGAGTGGAAAAAGGAAAGTGGCAATGACTGATTGAAATCTAACTGCTGCTCTGTTGCTGAGCTTCTCAGACTGAATAGTCTGGGAGTCCTCTGGTCTTGATTTAAAAGCAAGCAAACAGACACCTAAAATCAAACCAAAAATACCCACAGTGTAATGGGGATTTTGAGTTTGGTAGCACAGTGTTTTCTGAGTGCCCCAATGGCTCTTGTGGGCTGTCAGGCAATGACTTGCTGTGCCCATCTGTTCCTTGTTTCACTGTCCCTGTGATGACTACAAGCTATCAGGCTGTTCTGGTGTAAGCACAGGCACTTTCCAGCCTTCCTAGCACTCCCAGCTCATTCCTGATGGTGTGAAGGAAGGGGATGCAACCTGGGTGGTGGTAGGTGGGCCCAGGATGGAGGACAGGGATGAAAGGTGAAACAGGGTATTCACACAGAAGTGGTGCAGGAGCTGTGGGATGAAGGCATGGTGGAAGGACTGGTCAGGACCATGCATAACAAAGTGTAATCATAGGTGAAAGCTGAAAGGAGGTTAAAGATGTGGGAGAAGATAGTGGTGAATAGGCTGGGTGGATTAAGTTCTGTAACTGGAAAGATATCCACAGCTGGGAATTGAACACAGCCATTAGTATGTCTGCTGGTATGTCAACATGGGAGAGAAAAGGTTTCTATTGTTACTAACTGCTGTGTTAATACAATAGGGGATGGTGCCACAAACAATCAGCTGTATAGGATGTAGGCTGCTGCTCAGTGATTTAGTTTTTGGGTCCACTCTGTACAAAATAAGTAAGAACTATTTCATCACTGAGCCTCCAGTATTTGTTTTGATCCGAAAGCCTCTGTTTAGTGTGAATCTTTGGCATGTTGGGATTTGTAACAGTTGTTGTCCCACTTTCCCCCTACCCCTTCCATTTTCACTGCTCTGCTGATAACTTTTGTAAGTCAACATGGGCCCACTGTAATAGAGGCTGAAGAACAAGTAGATGCACATCACACTGTGTCTGTGTAGTAAAGAAACATTCAGTAGGAGACTTCTGTAGCGTTTGTAGAAAAATTGTAATGCAAATAGAATTCTTTCTGGATGAAGAAAACTAAATTGCTAGAGTGCTATTATACTTTGGATATGGTGGGAGGTGGGTGTCTTTTGCCAGAGAAGGGGTTACGTGGATATGTTTCTGAAGATACTTGTCAGTGTTTACTAGCTCCTGGTTTTGTCTTTGGTGTTGATTTCATTCTGTCAGAGAAATTGAGAGTCCTAGTCTGACTACTCTTTTAAATCTTTTTCTAGATCGAGAGGATCAGTCCATCCTTTGCACGTGAGTATTTCAAATTGTCAGTTTGTCTGCATGTCAAAGTTTGTGTTTTTAAATTCATGGTGGAAGGACTCTCTTTAATTTTAAATGCTGGTAGTGGAATTAAAAAATCATGTAATAATGGAGAGTCAAGGAAAGTCCCACTACAATTCCTCTATTTAATTCCTTCTGCAAAATAACTTTTGTAAAAAGTGGAGGAAGGGTGGCTTTGAAACAGCCCCTGTGCTCAAACTACTAAAGAAATACAGCTTTGTCAATGAAAAAGGCTTGGAGTGATCCTTCAGATTTGATGCAGCTGTTATGTTTAAGTACATTCATACTGATGAGGCTGATAGAGTAACAGATACTCTTGATGCAGCAATTTGTCTTCTAGACACAGTAAAATTGATTGGCCCTCAGTCGTGCTTAAGGAATTGGTATGTTTCTTCTTGCAGTCAGGAGGATTCCGTTTGTAAGATTTACTTCATTACCTTTCACCCCAACCTCTACAACAGCCTCCAAGCTATTCTTCAGCCACTTGACAGCCTTTGTGTCCAAGTGACTAGAAAACAGTTCTTTGTTGCCTTCCATATTGCAGTCCAGCTGCAGTCCATCTTTTTTTTCCTGAGTTTTAAGGGAGGTGCTGCAGAATACAGTAAAGGATGTCTGTAGCCCTTTTGGGATTAAAACTATGATAATGTCCCCCTACATCTTGTTTGTGAATAACTTGCAGATTTTCTTTACAGGGGTGAATCAGGAGCTGGTAAAACAGAGAACACCAAGAAGGTCATTCAGTATCTGGCTCATGTTGCTTCCTCACACAAGTCCAAAAAAGACCAGGTAAGACCTAGGTTTAATGATGCTTTATTATTGTTCTGACTTTGGACACTAAGTATATACTGGCTGATGTTGGTAAAAGACATATTGCTCAGTAGAAGCTTAGATGTTAACATCTGTCAGGGGATTGAGCAGGTCAGTGAACTATGAAACAATAAGTTTGTCAAAAATTGCGAGTCAGGAAACACTGTTCAAAGTCATAACTCCTTTGAATTCAGTGGAGCTACACTGGGCATAAACTCATCCAAAACCCCTTGGATTCATGGGCGAGTGCATGGGCAAGAACTGCTATAAATGGAGCATCACCTGTACTGATCTTTTCACGTGGATGTATTGCTTATAACTAGTCTAGGCAGTTTAAAAGTGATCCTTCTGTGGAGGAGTAGTCTCCTTTCTTCTGTACCGTTATAGATTAGGTCTGGCCATTACATGCACTGTCTCAAAACTAGAGAATACAATGACAGGCTACTGTACATCAGCTGAAAACTTAGAAATTGTAGGAAGACATTAGAAGGGGGGGAAAACAGCCAAGTGTTAGCAGCACATGAGAGGAGGGTGGTGATGATGGTGGGAGGACTTTAAAGATGTCTCACTTATATTTTTTTCCCCTCCCTCTCCCCCGATGGACTATTGCCGAATTCTTCAGTTGTATCCTCGTAGGTGAGCTGCACGTTTACTGCACGTTCTGCACCAGGAATGCGTTTTCTGTCCCATTGTGTGATTTTTTTGAGCAGCTTTTCACTCCACACCAATATCACTTTCTGCAGCTAAAGCAAATCCATAGACAATTCACAATTTTTATTTTTTTTTGTGTGGTGCACAGTAGTCTTTTTGTAAGGATGTTCAGTTGGAGACTGTAGTGATATCAAGAATACCTGTGTTCTGTGCTCAATACTAGTTTGCCTTTAAGGTTGCAGGATTTTCCCAGGTAACATACCATTTTAGAAGTATTCCTCCAGGACAATAGGAGTGGACAAGGCTTTCCTAGACCCTTAAGCATACAGTATGTGTGGTGTTCCTAATAAGATTAATGTAGTTGAGTGTCTAGCCAGGGTGTTTTAGGACTTGTGGGCTTATTAGCCAGAGCTGAACACGTTGGAAATGTTCATTAATGGAAGCCAGGTGCCAAGTCTGTCCACTGCATCTCTACATAAGAGTTTTCCTATAGTAGCTTAATGTGTAGGCATGACTAATGCATGTAGAGTATATAAATAAGAAGGCATTTCTGCATGCAGGCACACTGTGTGTGTGCCTGCACATAGTAGTAACTAACTTCTGGAATCCAACCTAAAAAAAAAGTTCTATGTGCCAAACTTTCAGACATATGAAGGCTTTTTCCATGGTCTGTCAGTAGCTGTATTTAGAAACATTCTCCTTTTTTCTTTTTTTAAGTGTGGAAAATAGAATCATGGGGTTGAGTTAAGTATTCTTCCACTGCTTGTCTGTGAGTAAAATCTGAACCACCAAAGCAGGACAGACAATCTGCTTAGGAGAATAAAACAGTCCTAAGTTGGACTGATTGGTGATTTGCCCAAGCTGGATATTTAATTTTTTTCTCTAAGTTTTGATTTTTTCAAAAAGTCCTGCAGCTCATACTTTGTGACTAAACTGACCTTACCAGAGGGAATTTAGAGCTGGAGTCTTTGAATGTTAATCAGCAATGAGTGCTCTCTGTCACACTTCTGTATGGAGCAAACTTGGAACCAGAATGTAAGAGTTTATGAAGATAAATACATTTAACTTCTTGAGGATCTCGTCATGGAAGATTTTTGCCTTTAGTTAGGATATGATAGTGTTGAACCTTTATGCTGCAAGTCTGGGCACAGAACTTAACCAAGGATATTATGGAAAGTAGTGGTACTTTCTTTGCCATGAACCTTTGGATGTAAACTAGTGTTTTTCCAAGTATTAGGGCAAACTCAGTTTTATAAAGCATATTCTTTAACTCCAGCTCACTTGTTGTGGAGGTAGTGGTGCATTCCACCATTCCCAGTGCATTAGTATATTCAGCTAAATAAACTTCAAGCTGCATGGTGTGACTTCTAAGCACACTAAGGCTCCTTTGGGAGTGTACTGAATCTAATTATAGAAACTTTTTTTTTTTTCATTTATTGAAACTTTTATTTATGGAAGTTGAAATCAATGTTTTCCCATGTTTAATCTCAGCTTCTCTACTGTCTTAAGTCATGTAATGGTTTTTCAAGATGTGAATGCTTGCAGCTAATTGGAAATTAATGGGTAGTAGTAGCTAATATTTAAATATTTGTAACAGAAGTTAGGTTACTGATGATCTTTCTCCTTCCCCCATCCAGCCACTGGTGTTGGGATTTAGTTATTTGATAATCTCTCACATGACTGCAGAGAAGAATATAAAAGCAAATCCCCAAAGTGGGAAAAGCAAAACAACAAACTCCAACACACCGAACAAACAACTCAAGCACCCTCCCCCATATTTTTTCTTAATTGCATGCTGTTAAAGGTAGATGTGATTTCTGGATGCCTTTCTCCATACTATCTGAAGAGTAAATGGCTGGCAAAACTTCTACCTTTCTTAGGAAACATTCCAAAAAGTTTATGAGATGCAAAAAATCGGAGTACGAGGTAGATGTCAAGAGTTTTAGTTGCTTTAAATTTATGTTGTAATTCCAGAGCAGTAGAAAGAGAGCACACTGAAGAGTGTTGGGAACTGCCCAGCCACAGGCTAACAGACCCAGTGGCTTTTTCTGCTTCTGTTTTCATGAGGAATATTGCACATACTTCAAATGCGTGCCAAGTGCTAAACTAATTTGTTTCAGGTCAAGGAATGGCTATTACAGGTGCCAGGAAATTGGCAGCATCTTAATGATGGGAACCCTAGGATTTCTAGAAAGCTTGTGATGGACAGCTCTGTCTTGAAATAGTTTTACTTTGCAAAATTACCCATTGTGTAATAATAATGAAGTCTCTTCCTTCAGTGAAAGGTGACCATCAAAATTTAAGGTAAAAAATCCCCAACAAACTCCACCCAAAAACTCCTTAAAAATTTAAACATACTGGAATGGCCTTTTAAACAAAGACAGTGTGCAGTGAGGAATGTGTATAGTAATTGCAGACACTTAGTCATGCTGAGAACTTGGATTTTCCCACTGTGTCCTGGTGCTGAGACAAGTCAGAAGAGCTCAGTGACTTGACCAACTCTTCAGCATTTTCCTTTCCCCAGAGCTTCATATTGTTGTGAGGCCGAGCTGGCATTCTCTAGCCATATTGCTACCTTGGTGTTTCAAGAGACTCAATCACTTCTAAACTACAATTTACCAACACCTACTTGAAACTAATAATACTTTTTCCTAAGGTACTAAGTAACAGTAGAGTCTATTATATGGATTTGCATAAACTGGTCTTTGTGTAGCTAAGTATGGCCTTGGTTTTATTTTTAGGCAAATAATTTAAATACATTTGATGTCAAAGCCTGATTTCTCTTCCCTCCTTGTTCCATGGTTGGTGTTAAATGCTGTGTTGCTGTCATCTCTCACTTGAATAGTAACAAATTGCAGTTAGAAGCAGAGGCCTAGGACTTCACTGCAGAATGGGGAACAGGAATGGTGTGAGGGAATAGCATTCCAACTTCAGTACATGTGCCAGAACACAAGGGGAAATGTGATTACCACACAGTTTCAAGGACTAAACCCTAGTTTCAAGGGTGTTTTCCTTCCAATATCAGATGCTGGATCTGTTGTGAGAGAGATTATGTCCCAGCTCGGGTTCCCTTCCCCGGCCTAAGCCCCTTATTATATATACTTGACCGTGAATGAAGGTGTTTGCAGCAGCTGCCCCTTCTGTATGTATGCAGTTGCACCAGGGCTGGGGGTCTTGTTTGGCCTTGCACTTTGCAAGTATGAAGTGAAGTGATTGTGGAAGTGAAAAATAAAGACTTGTGGTTCATTGTACAGTTTCTCATATATCTTCCTTTTTTTTTTAATTGCCTGTATTTTTAGAGACACTGTGTAAGAACTAATCTGTCTTTGAGAACAAATGGGAACAATTTTCCTTTAGAAGAAACCTTAAATAGTTTCCCCATAAATTCCAGTTCTCACAAATCAAACTTCATTTCCATCTGTTATGCACAGGCAATCTCGAGTACTTACTGATAATCGCTAAAAAGAGAAACATTAATCTAAACTGTAATTTTGTGTCTTCAGAAGCTTTTTAGTTGATCTTGAAATATAGAGAACTCCATGCTTTTAGCACAGAGGACAAATAGTTTTTGAAAACAGCCAGGGATACATCTAGAGCCTGCAGGAAAAGGTGTATATGCTGCAATGGTCTAGTACTGGACAGAGATAAAAGTTCTGAATTTCTTTTTCTGCAGTTCCAGCATTTTGTGTTCCTTGAGGGGGAGGAGTGTGTGAATATGCGAGCAGAATGCAAGCAATCATGCAGTTTGTGGGATACCACTAATTCTCTTTTTTGTGTGTGAATCCTTGCAAAGGAGACTTTTTGCTTGTTTGTATTTTGGAAGGTGTAGACTCTTAGCAAAGTGCAAGCTTTTTGTTTTGTGTTTGGTTTTTATAAAACACTAGACCTTTTCAGACTAACTTCTTAACCTACTAGTAGCAGCATTCAGAGCTTGTCAGAGTAGCAAGATAGGATTTACCTCACTCTTCCAGCTTCTGTGGCAGTACACTTGTGGGATGAGGGCCTGGTCTTGGATGGTGGTACGGTGTTTCACTTTCTCCCTGGGAAGTCTGCAGGATGTTACAGCCAAGTGACTTTGAAGGGCTTCTTGTTAACAACAGGCAGCACTGGGAGGAAGGAAATAAGGCGTATTTATGAATGTTTCTGTTTAACCCAGATAACTACTGAGTCTCCTTTGAAGGTTTAAGTGATCATCTCCTAAGGTTTAATATGACTTCTCTACAACAGATGCCAAACCAGTGTGAATTGAAACTGCAGCGCTGGTTTGACCCAAGGGTAATGCAGTGAACCATTGCCTACTTTATTAATTTTGGATTTCTCTCTAGGGAGAACTGGAGAGACAGTTGCTCCAGGCTAATCCCATCCTGGAGGCCTTTGGAAATGCCAAGACAGTGAAGAATGACAACTCCTCAAGATTTGTGAGTATTACTATGTCATGAGTGTATTCAAAAAGTGCATCAAAAGTGTATTTTACACTTTCCAGAGTGTTCTGCTTTTGGGTGAATTGTTAGCAGGGATAGAATAACTGAGTGACTTCCTTTAAATTAATCTGAATGAAAGTTAATTTCATTCAGTGAAGTATCCAGAACAGATCTTTTAGGTGTCTAGAATGAAGAAACCAGAGTCCATGCCAGGATCATCTGTGCTGATTTTTACTGTAATCATTACAGTCAGCTTTATCCTGGAGAGCAAATATTCATCCTTGTTTTGCTTACTCTGAAGAGCAATGGGCAACATCTGAGAGACAGATGGGGGAGCTAGAGCTGGAGCTAAATGAAAGTGGTTGAAACTAACACTGAAAGAAGTGGAACTGTCAAGATAGTGTAACATGTGAAATTGAAGGGACCCTGGTTGTGGGAAAACTGGGTCAAAACATAGTGTGAGTTGTAGGCTGTCACAATGACAGAAGTGTTTGTAAGTGTTTGGTGTCTTTTTTGTTAATTTGCTGTTGTGATCAGCAGTCATTGCTGACCTTATGCTTTGCCTAAAACCTGCCTGACCTGTTCTGAGTTTCCTTTCCTGGATTAAAAAGAGAAGGTTTACCTCTGTTGTTTACTATTTTACCAGATAGAATGAATACTAATTGTAATGCTATTGTCTTCCTCTTAGGGAAAATTTATCAGGATCAACTTTGATGTCAACGGCTACATTGTTGGAGCCAATATCGAGACCTGTATCCTTTCTGTAACCCCTTGAAAGGAGAGGTTAAAGGCTCTCGAGGTGGCAGGAATGGTACCTAGCAGTCTCTTCATAACTGACTTAGGTTGAGAAAGCAGTTGGAAGCACTCTAAATGTCTCCTATCAAGATCACTGTTGTAGTCTCCTGTCTCCTCATAACAGTATATTGTGACCTTTGTGATCGTGATGCAGATCATTTCTGAATGAATGAATTCTAATCTTAAGAGATTAAATGTAGCATAAACTGCAGCAATATGAATAGGTTTGGAATTTCTTAAGTCATTCTCACTTCAGTCCAAGGCAAGTGGGGATTGATGGCCACTATTTTTTTGTTTCTTACCAGTTAAGTCTGTCTTATCATAGTCATCATTCAGAGGCTGGCAGAACTGACGCCAGAAGCTCAATGAGTTGTTGGCTGATAATGATTGCTAAGTCAATATCCCTGTCAATTGGCATGAGGAGAACATCAGGTAGTTTTTTCTCCTGCCATAGAATAGGAAGTGATTTGTATGTCCTGTCATGTGCCTTGACTCTCTGAAGATCTTCTGGAGAAGTCACGTGCAATTCGCCAGGCCAAAGAGGAGAGAACCTTTCACATCTTTTACTACCTGCTCTCTGGGGCAGGGGAGCATTTGAAGAGTAAGTATGACAGTGTTGTGGTGAGGGAATCCCATAACTACAACAACAGAGGGTTCAGAACACGTGTAGACTAGGACCTGTTCCTTCACAGTTCTTACTCTCTGCCTTTTAGATATGGTCAGCTCTTCTCCACTTCTTTCATGCACTCATACATCCATCTGCCCTCCCCCTGCACTTCTCAGTTCCTGAAAACCTGCTTCTCTGGTTCCTTCCTGCACTTGTCTCCTTGCCAGCAATGACTCTATGCCCTTCCTTATCTAAATCACTGTCCCGTGTTTAGTCTAGTCTTGCATGATGTAAACCACCCTAGTGCAGGAATGGTCCTGCTGTGATGTACTCAGCGTGTAACTGAGTGGAGCAAATCTGCAAGCCTCTAAGCAGCTCTAGCAGTCTGGGATCCCAGCACACCTTGCTTTAATACCTCAGCCTGGTAATCTGGGTCTGTGTTGTGCAAGAGCTGCAAATTGATCTGCAGGAATGACACAAGGAGAGGACTTTCTCATAGCTGCTACTGTTTCAAGACTTTATATATTAATTTTTATCTCACTTGAAACAAATGAGGTATGTGAAATTAAAAGCATATTTACTTTCAAGTTAATCCCTGCTTTTTCCAGGTCTAGGACGTAATGATGAGTGACACTGCTTTGGTGGAGTAGTCCAGAGGAAGGAATAGCAAGAAATAATGCAGAAAAACTCTGTGTTTACCTAAAATATATTTAGTGTTCAGCCTGGAGTAAAACTGTGCTTAATCGCTGATTCATCCAGGACCTGTTAGTGAATGCAAGTCAGAAATTTGATATTGGTGGTAGCTTCTTGTCTGTTAAAAAAAAAATCCATAGTAACTTCTTTCTCAATTCTTTCCTAAGATGATCTGCTGCTGGAGCCTTACAACAAATACCGCTTCCTTTCCAATGGGCATGTCACAATCCCAGGTCAGCAAGACAAAGACATGTTTCAGGAGACCATGGAGGCCATGAAGATCATGGGCATCCCAGATGAAGAGCAGATAGGTATGAATATGCAAGGAGAAAAGAGGGAACAGGCCACGTCTCGGGATTTTTTTTGTTCTGGTGTTCTTTTTTTGTTTTGGTTTGATTTGTTAGCTTTTCATTTAGGGTTTTTGTTGGTTTTGTTTTGCTTGTGTCCACTCCTGCTCCCCCTGCCCCAAATGAACAGTGTGCAAGTAACAAAATTTAGTGGCTTTGGAGTGACATACCTCAGGACCTACCAACACAGTTTCAGGTTATGCAGTTAACTTTAGAAGTCAAGCAGCTAATAAAAACATGCTTCTGCTTGCTGTTTTTGTTCTCAGTCTGAGGCTTGTATACTCAGTTTATGAAAAACACATCCAAGATACAAGAAACCCCTCATTCTCTTATGCAAGGCATGGCCTGTGTGCTCCACCTATCCCTTAGCAGTGGCTCTAAAGTATCTGATCCAACCTCGGCTGGATTAGTCCTTTGAGAATGGGCTGGTCATAGTGCCTTTCTTTCCAGCTTAACACTGAACTGCTGATCAGAAATTAATATTGTCTGATTCTGGGAGCGCAGTACCATGCCAGTGAAAACAGAATTGCACGCAGCCAGCACAAAGCGCAGTGATACGAATTCACCAGAGCTCTGTGCTCTCTCATTCGTGATCTGCCTCATTGGGTGGGAATCAGTGTTCTGCAAAATGTCACTTTCAAAATGTATATGGTTTTCTAAAGTTAGCACTGTTACTCTCTACACTGAAGCAGGCAAGCATCTGTTGTGGTTTGAGGTCACCACCTCCTCTGCAGGAGGCTGCAGCTCTTGTGGCTGTAGAGAATACGTTACCTGTGCCTTAAATACTCTCTACAGTCCAGCCTGCTATAAATCCATGCTGTTGTTACCCACAGTTTAATACATTTCTTGATATCCTGAATCATCTGAGACTGAAACTTCTGTATGGAGGTGAAGAGAAATTTGCCTAAACCAAATAAAAGGAATAGTAGCCTAATTCATTGTCAGGGTGTCCTGCTATGCTCAGTTTTTTGAGTTGTTTTTAATGTATGCTCTAGGGTATGTCTTTGCTGTCATGTATATGAGTTATTGGTTCCAGGCACTACAGCAAAAATGGCTTTAACGTTTTACACTTGCTGAAGAGCCTGTTCCAGTGCTCTTTTTCCAAGATCCAGCCTAACTCTCCCTTGACACAGCTTCATGCTGTTCCCTTGGGTCCTGTCATTGATCACCAGAGAGACGGATGCCTGGCCCTCCACTTCCCCTTGTGAAGAAGCTGTAGGCTGCTGTGAAGTTCCCCCTCAGTTTCCTCTTCTCCAGGCTGAACAAGCCAAGTGACCTCAGTCACTTCTCCTGTAGCTTTCCCTTCACCCTCATCATCTTCACAGCCATCCTTTGGACCTTCCCTAGTAGCTTTATACCTTTCTGGTATTGTGGCACCCAAAACTGCACCCAAGACTTGAGGTGAGGCTGCACCAGTGCAGAGCAGAGTGGGACAATCACAAACATATATTTCTTTTCTATTGCTCCTAATGTAGCATATATGAAGCCTTTGCTCATTCTCTTATCAAAAGGATGTTTTCTTAAAACAAATCTTTTTGTGACAGTGTTGTGGTTTAACTCCAGTTGTCAACTAAGCCCCACACAGCTGGTCACTTGCTCCTGCCCAGTGGGATGGGGATGGGAGAGAGAATCAAAATAATAAAAGTGAGAAAACTCATGGATCAAGATAAAGACAGTTTAACAGATATAGCAAAAGCTGCACATACAAGTGAAGCAAAGCAAAACAAGGAATTAATTCACCGCTTCCAGGGGCAGGCAGGTGTTCAGCCATCCCCAGGAATGCAGGACTCCATCACACAGAACAGTGACGTGGGAGGACAAATGTCATCACTCCCAACATCCTTCCCTTCCTTCTTCCCTCAGCTTTATGTGCTGAGCATGATGCCATGTGGTATGGAATATCCCTTGGGTCAGTTGGGGTCAACTGTCCTGGCTCTGTCCTTTCACAACTTCCTGTGCACCTGCAGCCTCCTCACTGGTGGAGTGAAGCAGAAAAGGCCTTGACTCTCTGTAAGCACTGCTCAGCAGTAACTAAAACATCCCTGTGCTTTGAACACTTGTTTCCAGCACAAATCCAGAACACAGCCCCATAACAGCTACTGAGAAGAAAATTAACTCTGCCCCAGCCAAAATCAGCATAAACAGGTAGAAACTGAGGGACAAAAAACCCCTTTGTTATGAGATCCCCTTTGCAAGTGACTGGCAGTTTGCTTTGCTCAAGGCAACTGAAAGCTGTTATGCAATGAGCTTTGATTGATACATGGTGAAAATTGAATTGAAACTATGGCATTGAAAACTGTCTTCCCTGTCTTGGCATCCGATGGTGCTTTTTTAGCATGCATCATTTGAAGAGTATGAATAGATCATTAGCAATGGGGTGGGGTGCTTCATCATATAATTAGTAATAGTTACAGTACAGGCACTTTCGCCCACATCCTGCTGCCGTGTGTACATCATAATGTGTGTCTGTAAGGACTGCAGATCTTGGTCAGGAAACTGAAAGAGTTACAGGGTTAGAGAAACAAAGTCTCTAATTGGGTTGTACTCTTAACTGTCTCTTTACTTTGTTCAGCAGCAACTGTTGAGAAAAACTGAGTATCTAATTAATTGAGTGAGTTTTGACCCTCAAGCAGAGAACAAGTGTTTTATTAAAAAATACAGATGTTGTAGGTGGCACTTTACCCTCAGTCCTGTCTCTCACTGTTTTACAGTGATACCGAGAATGGGTAAATTTCTAAGCTGTGTAGCCTTGCATAGGAATGACAAGCCAAGTCCTTTGTTTTGAATGGGAGTCATTTAGAGGAATAGCCTGTGGTGTTTTTTCCCAAACTTCAGAAGGATTTTTGGAATGCTGAGATGGGCCTATTAACCATGTCAGGAAAGGTAACTGGGTCTTATCAAGACTTTTGGTGGTCTGGCGCTAAGCTATTATTATTATTATTTTGAAAGGTCTGCTGAAGGTTATCTCAGGTGTTCTTCAACTTGGCAACATAGTCTTCAAGAAGGAGCGTAACACAGACCAAGCCTCTATGCCAGACAATACAGGTAACCAATCTCCTCCCCCACACCAAAGAAAAGTGCAGAAAAAAAAGCTTACAGGAAGTCCTTTTAAGTGGGAGAACGTATTGCAATATGTATGGAATGCTGGAGTCCTGTTTTTCCATAAGGTGCATTATTTGTCAGAGGAGCTGGTGTGCTCCATACAGATACACACTGTTCTGCCAGGCGTGTGTTTGCAGCCACCCACGGGCAGGAATGTGGCACTGTTCTTGTCTCAGGGCTGGGCAGGAAGTACACGTGACCACCAGATGAAAAGGATTACTCTACTGGAATATGTGGAGTGTGTGTTTTAAACGAGCTAGAGTAATTGCTCCTTCAAACCTACATTATCAGATTTTAAGGCATGTTCTTTGCTGCCTGTGTAGGTATTCTGGTAACTGTAAGAGTAAGGTGGTAGGAAGTTTTATGGTGGGTATAAAGTATGTGTACATATTTTAATTGCACTGCTCATTGTTGAATGTGTCAATAGTGCCATGTTTCACCTGACAGAAGACTATTTGTTGGAAGACTTAACTCTTAGACCTTTGTTGTACATGTACTGCAGAAGTGCAAAGGTTGCTAATTTATCACTAAGTGGGGTTTTTTGGCTGTTATTATTAAAAATGTGCTCTAAATGGCGTTTTAGGGAGGAGAGTAAACCCTTTGGGTTTTGGATCTTGAATCTGAAATACAGTTGCCTCAAAGATTAATCAGTAGATGAAGACAGAACAATTAACTGGATTAAGAAATCCATTATCTGATGCATTTTTAAATTGATTACAGACAGCAACCTTTCTAAAGCTTCTGTGTTATGACTTAGTAGTATGAGGCTATTGTTTCAAGTGTACTCTAGTGGCTTCTGGAGAAACTCAGTAACCTGTAGTATGGGTTGCAAGAGGCATTTTTTGGACTTTTTTTGGTTAGGAAGATGCTTTGTCTCAACAACCTGTTCTTCATTTAATGTTTTTTTGTAAGCTGTTTCCTGATTTTTCGAAAGACAATTACTGGAATGTTTTTCTTTTTCTCTTGCTTTCTGTGAGAAAAACAGAATAATATGAATCTTTTTGTTTCCTCTTACCATCTCTAGCTGCTCAGAAGGTGTCTCACCTTTTGGGTATCAATGTGACAGATTTCACTAGAGGCATCCTGACTCCTCGCATCAAAGTTGGACGAGATTATGTCCAGAAAGCTCAGACCAAAGAGCAGGTAAGGTGTTCTCAAAGAATGAGTACTTTGGTCTCTAGTCTTACTGCTGCACAGCTAATGAATGTATCAGAGGTTTCTGTGGTGTCTACTAACCGTCTTTATGATTGGAATGTATGGCAAGCACATTTGAATATTGTAGCATAATATATTGCTTCTAGCATAATATATTGCTTGCTCATTTAATCTGTATAAAGATAGAATTCACCCTGTCCCTTAGCACTTTTTCTCATCTGAAAAATAAAAAAGAGAACACATGTACCCTAATTTTAGTGACTGGCTATCCCTGGGGAGTTAGTAGTTTCAATGTGGTATGCAAGGATGACATTTTTGAGTTGGTGCAATACAGAAAGCACTGGTTTTGAGTAGGTCAGCTGCTAAGAGAAAAATTTGTGGCTCACCCTTGAAATTGATTGGAAATTTTGTAGCACTTTTGACTGGTTGTGCTGTAAACGAAACCTGACGTGGGAACTGGTGACCTGCTTGAATGGAGCAAACCCCTGTGCTTACGCATTGCTGGCTTCTTTATGAACACAGCATTATCCTCTGAATAAAGAAACGTGCCCCTCTGACATGGAAGGGATTGGTAAGAGATTGAAGTCTGGAAAAAGTTGCAGGTTGCCTTTCCATTTTGATGTTTAATTTCTTACTACATGTAGTATTTGTGTCAAACACAGGTAGGGTAGTGGCAGGGAGGGATTGGGCTTCATAAATACAAAGTTACAGAAAAATTTAAATTCATTTATTTGGGCCTATGAAATACTCCATGTTACTACAGTCTTTGGAAGTGACAGGCATAGTTTTTCTTTCTTTAATACCAGCTCTTGGTTTCTCCAACAGGCAGGATCCTGAAATTTGGTTTTGACATGCTGATTTAGAGACAAATTCTTTGCTCCTGTATATGGAGCATCACTATGCCCTCTACTTTTCACTGGGAATAAACTGAAATAATCTTTGTTTGGTGAATTTCCCAGTGGAGAGAAAAATCTCAGACTACAGCTGTGCTGCTGGATCCTGAAACAGTGTAAACTGTGCCTCTCTTTGGTTTGTAATGCAACTCCTGATGTTTATCTGTTTGCTGTTTAGGCTGATTTTGCCATTGAAGCACTGGCTAAAGCCACTTATGAACGGATGTTCCGGTGGCTGGTTATGCGCATCAACAAGGCTTTGGATAAGACCAAGAGACAGGGTGCATCCTTCATTGGAATCCTTGACATTGCTGGCTTTGAGATTTTTGAGGTAAGGAGATGTCAAGTCCTTGCACTCAGCACAGCTTAATATGGAGCAAAAACCGCTGAAGGAAATAGCTTTACAACTGGAAAATAACACAGTCTTGGAAAGGATGTGTAGCCCACAAAAAAGAGGATGAGCTGAAGAAAAGTTGAGGGAGACATGAAAAAGAGGGGAAATAGGAGGTCCTTCTCTAGATGACGGTGAAATGTTAGGCCAAACTGCTATGGGATTCTATGAAATAATTTTAGGACGTGGCTTGCATTAGAATCTGAAGCAGCCACACATTACCATCAGAAAAGAAGTATCCTGCCATTATCCTAGCCAGGCAGCTCCTGTTAACCTGTGTTATGTTATGCTGGGTCTATTTTTGTTTCTTTCCCCCTCTGATCAGTGTACCTGTGGCTTCATGGTTGCTGGATCTCATGAAAAGGAGAGGAGCAGAAATAACGTTGTTAGGAATTATTGAAATACAGAAGAAGTAGAACAGGACCACTCTTTAGAAGCTGCATTATGTTTTGTGTGGTCAAACATAAAAAAATGCACTCTGGGTTATTAACCTTGTCCTTACTGTTTGAAGAAATTTGGAAATTTTGAAGAAATTTCCCCCACTTTCCTTGTTATGATTTTATATAAGGATTAAAAAGGGACTTTCCAGTCCGCACACTTTTAGGAATTTATCTTCAGGCTTCTGTTGCTGCATCTTCCTATGAAGAGGACTTGCTGGCTCTGCATTTGTGAGAAAATCAGAGTCCTTTCTGTTCCTGGGTTAAGTAGCTGCAGTAGTTCTTCGGCTGTTTACAGCTAAACATTCTTTTGCAAAGTCTGAGAGCCAATGTGTATGAACTTCCCTAGGGATTGCAGCAGTGTGCAGTGGCACGTGACAGAACAGGCAGTTCATATCCAAAGGGGTTATTGACAATGGACTGTCTGCCCCACTCTAGCTTAGATCCCTGAACCACAGATAGGATCTTTTGTGCTAAGAGAATGGTAGGGTTGTCTTCACGAGCAATTGCTCATACATCCTTCTACCTTTTTCTTCATTAGCTGAACTCCTTTGAGCAGCTGTGTATTAACTACACAAATGAGAAGTTACAGCAGCTCTTTAACCACACCATGTTCATTCTGGAGCAAGAGGAGTACCAGAGGGAGGGCATAGAGTGGAATTTCATTGACTTTGGCCTGGATCTGCAGCCCTGCATTGACCTCATAGAGAAGCCGGTAAGTTTGTTGTTTCACTGTCGAGCAGGAAATGGCTGCACTGATTTTGTCCTTGAGGGCATCACCTCTGCCCGTAGATTGGAAACTGGCCCTCTAGCTTTTGTAATCCTCTGCTGACACTGTAATGTGATTAGAAGCAGAAGGGAACAGTTTCTTCTTTGTCTAAAAGTGTCACTAGTAAGGCTGTTAGTATCAGTTCTGTAGGAAACACTGCATGAAAATAGATCTAATCAGCCTCTTTTTCCTCTCACTAAATTGTCCTCACTTGCGTAGGTCTGCGTAGTGCTAGATGTATGTTTAGCTTGCCATAAGTAGTGTGAACTTCCTTACTTAACTACAGGTGTGATGAGAAGCTGTGAATCTCTGTTGCTTTCATTCTTCTCTAATGAAACTTGAGAATTTACAAATTTCGCAGTAGATGTTCCAGTAGTAAGGGCTAGTTTGTGAAACTTTGTGCTATGGCCTTTTGCATTTAGACACCTGAATATACTTAGAGAACTGTGTAATAATATTTCTTCTATTAAAAAATACCTTTTTCCAAAAAACAACCTAGACAAATGTCACAGAAGAGACTTTCTCATAAAAATGGTCAGAATTCAGGTGAAGATGTTGAAGAACTCTTAACAATTTCTATTACAATGGAAGTAGTTTTAACTGATATCACATAAGAGGTGAATGTGATGTGTATCAGGCTTAGGTATCCATTTTTTCTCCTCTAGCCATCTAAAGGTGTTAATTATTGTTGTAGTCATGTAGTTAATGATGTTTGGATGTTTCCCTTCTTTAAGGCTGGGCCTCCTGGTATACTGGCCTTGCTGGATGAAGAGTGCTGGTTCCCAAAAGCAACAGACAAAAGCTTTGTGGAAAAAGTTGTTCAAGAACAAGGCACCCACCCCAAATTCCAGAAGCCAAAACAGCTGAAAGACAAAGCTGACTTCTGTATCATACATTATGCTGGCAAGGTAAAGAATTAATAAATAAAATGTGAAGGTTGGAATGCTTAATTCATAACCACTGCTTCTTAGAAATGACTACTACCAAAATGGTTGTCTATGAGAAACCTTCAGTAGATTCCATGAAAATGGTCCATTGCAGAGGAGCTTACAGGGCCTAAGGAGATTTGCCTGCAAGTTATAGCTATATTTATAGTTCAAGACATGTCAAACTGATAGCAATTTAAATTTGTCTGTGTGACTCAGTGAGATTGGAGGTACTTTTCAGAAACCTGCATCAAGACTTCATCACCAAAAATGCTGATGCAGCTGTTTCTTGTGTCACACTCTAGATGGTACAAACTAGCATTGCAAATCCATTCCCTTTACTGACAGAACAGAACATGCAGCTTTTTGTAAGGGTTGGAAATTCATAGGTGTGCTTGCTTAGATGGCCAGTCCAAGAATGATTAGGTCATCTGTTGTTGTGCAAACCTCAGTGATACTTTTATAGACTGTGCCAGGTGTTATTGGATCTTGGACTGCAGAAAATCGCCCCCCAAGCTTGTTGTTGTGTTTATCTTCTCCAGGTGGATTATAAGGCAGATGAGTGGCTGATGAAGAATATGGATCCACTGAATGATAACATTGCTACTCTTCTCCACCAGTCGTCGGATAAGTTTGTGTCTGAGCTGTGGAAAGATGGTATGTAACTAAACTTGTTTTCATTTGTTTTCTCTTTTTTTGTGTGAAAGAGTTTGAGCATCAAAAGTCTGTGATGAGCTGTTTTGCTTTTTTTCCCTTGAAGACTAAGCCACCAAGATGAGCATTATCTGGAACATTCTTTGGTTAGATCATAGTATTTCACTAAAAGTTTGCTATAACTCAAGACAAAGGTTCTCTTGCATCAACTTCTGTTAAGCTTGCTGCATATATAGCAATTCTGTCTCAAAATGAAGAATGCTGGGATAAAATATGAATGCACCATTATGAGCCAGCAGCTTGCATAGCTGCAACACTCAAGATCTGAGGTGGAATCTGTTTTCAGTCCTGCAACTAAGTGTGCCCTTTCTGCAGTGTTGTTCAGTATTTTACTCTATCTTCTCTGGGTTTATCTGCTTTTGAGTCTTACTGTTACTGTCACTTTCTGTGGTAGGTTTTCTTTGACGTCTCTGTCTGTTGCAGAGATGCAGAAGGTTCAGAGAGCCTATTTCTATCAACACTTTCCTATTCTTCATCTAGAACCAGGTGACTGAGAAACCCAGCTGTCGTGTCATGTGTGTGATGCATCCTAGAGCCATGCAAGAAATGCTTCCGTTAACTTCTTTTTGTCCCTTTGTCATACCTGCCTGTCTTTCTTGTTCATTTCCTCTGCTTTTTGCTAGTAGTTCCTCATGGACTTTAAAACGAAAGTAAAACTCACCTTGAAAGTGGATACAAGAATAGAGACACATTCAGGTGCTAAAAGTCGCTCTTGTACAACTTGGGTAGGAACAGCTGAAAGCAAATCCCTGACAACTGTTTGAATGTAGAGCTAGCATAGCTGTATTTCTTGCAAGATATGGAAGGAAGATTTCTGAGACTGCATAGAAACTGAAATCCAGTTTAACATTGGTTTTAGTACTGGGATTTCACTTCAAGCAGCTGATCATTTAAAAGAAAGTTTGGCAAAGGAACTTGTACTGGATGAAAAATGGCCATCAGCAAGTTGTACCTAACAAGGCCTTTGCTGTGTGAGACTGCTTTTGGACCTGAAATGTCAACTGACCACAGCTTATCAGTTTTCATTTAGTGTTCTTAGAGGGATCTTCTGTTGCAAGTGAGTGTCCTTTTCACTATCTTGAAGTAGATTGCAGGGCTCAAGATTAAGAGGATTGGCACAGCCACAGTCTGGGATGCACTTCGGTGGATTTCCCTGTGATGTCATCTAGTAACATAACGTTCTTTTCTTTCTGATAAGACAACCTTGACCCTCTTCTAACAGCTGCTCTAGAAGTGAACAGTTTTTAACTTAGATTAGCTGTAAATGAGAATATTCTTTCTTGTTTATTCTTTTGAAGGGGTGTCACTTAGCAGCTGCATTTTTTTTAAAATCAGAATACAGTTGAGCACAAGCTGGTGTATTTTCTGAAGTGAAGATTGGGAGCCTGAGCGTAGGCATCAGCCAATCACTAAAGATGGTGAAGTGTAGCTTGAAGCCCTTAATAAAAGTGTGTTGGAGGTGTGGAAATGTATAGTGATACAGTTGGTTATTGTTAGATGGGTGAATTTTTATCTCCATGTAGAAGAGCAATGGGTAAAAGTAAAACTTTAGTTTCTTCTTGCCCCTGCTACTATCAGATCTAGCTGACTTCTGTTGAGGAAAAAAAAATTCTGTGGTGTCCATCCATCAAGGTGATAGTTTCATCAATGCTTGGATGTCACTGTGGCATAGTGGAGAAACTTGGGGCGGGGAGTTCTGACTTTCTCCTAGTGCTGTTGTTCATGTCTGTGTCATGGAATACTTGTACTCCAAAAACAACTCAATCAGTGGTATCCTGAGGTTTGGGTTTTGTCATGCCTTTTACTGTGTTTGTTCAGTTTACAAATAGATACGACTTTTCTGGTCATCAGTCATGACAGTCCTGCCTGTAATGCAAGAGTGAAGCTGGGCTTTTTCTGTATCTGTGGCCCCTCTGGATCAGAGTTAACTAATAGTTGACTCTGCTGGGCTAGCAGCTAGAACTCTTGGTTTGTTGTTTTTCATTCTAAGCTAAGCAAGTAGAAGCGTCTGAAACTCACTTCTAGATTGCTCTTCCAGTGCTGCCATCCAGGGCATCAGTAGAATATGTTTGGGATTGAGTTTGACTCCATCACTCAAACTTCCTGTAGTGAGCTGATGCTTTCTTTTCCTTCCTGCTCCTATCCCTGCACAAATTTTGTACAGGAGTCGACATCTGTGTAGAGATGAAGCAAAAAGGATCCTGCAGCTCCTCTCATTTATCCTGTTCTACCCAGATGTTCTTTGTATGTTCCAATGCTTCCTTTGTTTGTGGGAGAATTTTAATGCTCTTTCCTGTGCTCTCTCTAGTGGACCGTATTGTTGGGCTGGATCAGGTAGCTGGTATGTCAGATACGGCATTGCCAGGGGCCTTTAAAACCAGGAAGGGAATGTTCCGGACAGTGGGACAGCTCTACAAAGAACAGCTGGCTAAACTGATGGCTACCTTGAGGAACACCAACCCCAACTTCGTCCGTTGCATTATCCCCAACCATGAGAAAAAGGTAAAGACAGTTGTAACAGCACAGCCCAAACATTCTTACATGGGCTTCCTAGAGTGTGTGTGGCTGGGTTGATATCTTTTGTCAGTTTTTACAAGAGATCTTGAAGAGACACTGTTTCCTCAGGGTATTTTTTTAAGGTCATCCTAAATAACTGTATGCTTCCTAAAAGTTTGGAGACTGATCTTTGCAGCTCTTAAGGTGGCATAAAAGCTTTCCATTGCTTCTAACTGGAAAAGAGACAACTGGCTGCTTTACAAAAAAGAGAGGGAGAAACAAGGGGGTAAGCCCTTTTTGTAAAACTTTGTGGTATTCATAAAATATACATTTTCCTCACTAGGCTGGAAAACTAGATCCCCACTTGGTCCTTGACCAGCTTCGCTGTAATGGAGTGCTGGAGGGAATCCGTATTTGTCGTCAAGGTTTCCCCAACAGAGTTGTATTCCAGGAATTCAGACAAAGGTGAGCCCTAGAAAAGAATCTGAAGCAGTCTTTAGCCTGGCAAAGTTAAGACATAAGGACAAAAATGGAAGTCTTTTATTGCAACTAGATTGCCAATTTTTCAAAGACAACGCATCTGTACCTTGGTATTCCCTGGCACAAAGCCTCCCAAAAGCATCTTTGATTTCTCTAGTAAGGGTGTAGTTAAGGTGAGGCATAGAGGACCTTGTCCAAGACTGCTGCTTCATACTCTGCTGTCTAAAAGTACAGTGTTTTTCTGAAAAACAGAACTCATAATGGCATAGGAATCAGTACTGATTTCTTTTGTTTTTTTTCAAATACAATTGTGTGACTCGTCTGATGCTTTCTCTTTTTCAGATATGAGATCTTAACTCCAAATGCAATTCCCAAAGGATTTATGGACGGAAAGCAGGCTTGCGTGCTGATGGTAAAACTTCCCAGAAACTCTACTTGAGTAGAATAAACTTCATGGGTGTGGTTTAAAAGTTGGAGTTGTGCATGCTAAATATAATTTGTACTCACAGACCAAAATTCCAAAGTCAAATGTTTTGTCTGAGAGAAGGGTGAAAAAAGTTTCCTCTTGGCTTCATGGAGGGAGGCTTTTGTCTCGCATGAGATTCATTAATCCCAGGCAAAGGGGATCTTTCTGTTTCCACAGATGCATACACTTTGAGATGCCAGCACTATTCATAGAATCAAAATGCTTAGAAGCATGAATGCTATCTTTAGCACGTGCTTAAAGTATGAGCTTCAGTAAACTTTTTGTAATGGTTTGCTGTTGACAAGTGCTTTCAGCAAAGGCTCCAGTTAGTTTTTGTAGAACTGCCTGCTTCAAAGGGAAAGCCTTGGCTCTAGCTGGATGGCTAGGCTTGAATTGAACTTGACTGTAAGGGATTCCCTTTTTTCCTTACAGGAGTGTAGCTGATACTTCTTAACTAATATAAGTATTGTCAGCAAATCCTTGGAGGGAAGATTGGGCTGGGGTGTCTTTTTTTGACAAAGATAAGACTGAGAAAAAGTAAATAGGAAGGATCAGCAGATGTGTTTCTTCTAGGAAAGGAAGAGGGCTCTCAGGACTAGACATGCATTCCTCACAGCATCCTTGTATTCTGAGTACTTGATGTGATACTGTATTAAATGATGCTTTCTGTCATATTTTCTGTCTCTGGTTACCTCCATTTGATGCTGTACTTGGCTGAGCTCCAGCTCCTCTAATTGGGATAGGCCAGGACTTTATTGGGAGTTAGCAACTTTGATTGGCCTGAGTGGCTCATTGTAGGGAAGGTCTTAAGAGCCAGGAGCCACAAATATGTTTTGTGATGTTTCACATGAAACAGTCTTTGCAGGATATGAATTCTTCTCTCTCTCTCTTTTTAGATCAAAGCATTGGAGCTGGATTCCAACCTTTACAGAATTGGACAGAGTAAAGTGTTTTTCAGAGCTGGAGTCCTTGCTCATCTTGAAGAAGAGAGAGACCTGAAGATCACAGATGTCATTATTGGATTCCAAGCATGTTGCAGAGGCTACCTGGCCAGAAAGTAAGTACCATAATTTTTAAAGTACATCAGAAACATGTATTTCTCCCATTCAGGTACAAGTTTATCTTAAAAAAAAAAAAGAAATTATTGTCTAGAAATTACTTTTTGTCAGAAAGGTCATGATTTATTTATTGTATGTAACAGTTCATGGTCTTTTAGGGTTTTCTCATCTCTGTAATGCCAGACTTCTGGCACCTGCAAGAATCTCTGTGTGCTGTATCCCAGAAACTACCTGAGCAGTAAAGTCTATTCCTCTCTATAAGAGTGCAGCAGACCAAGTTTTTGACAGAAGTGCTGTGAAGGTGCAGATGGACAAGTATTAGTACAGTACTGATGCAGAAGGTGTAGGGTTTCTCTTAAGCTGTTAGGTAAGGCTGCAAATTATACAGTTCTAAGATCAAAAGTAGTAACCGTCAGTTTGGTGGGAAAACACACTTCTGTTAAAGATCTCCCTTTTGGAAGTGAAGATAGTAAAGCTTTTCAGATTAGAAGACATGAGGGAAATTTTTCTTAAAATAGGAAATTGGATTAAGGAAAGAATAGCCACTCTTACCTGAGCAGAAAAATTTGAAAATCAAGAGAAAGTTCACTGGAAACTCTGCTGGTTTTTTGGGAGGAAAACTAGAGAAAAAACATAGAAGTATCTAAGAAAGGGCTTGATGCTGTGAATTGTGTGCTGCTCTGGGTTCCTTTGTCTTATCTCCACTTGCTTTGCAGAGCCTTTGCCAAGCGCCAGCAGCAGCTGACAGCTATGAAAGTGCTCCAGAGAAACTGTGCTGCCTATTTGAAACTGCGGAACTGGCAGTGGTGGAGGTTGTTCACCAAGGTAATATTTTTGCAGTTTTAACAGTTTGGTTGCAATTTCAGCTTCTCAGGTTGAACCAGAGCGCAAAGATTACTGCCTTTGCAACTGGGTTGGCTTGCAACTGCACCTCGATTTGTTTAGGCAGAGAATGTCATGGTGTGTTTTATAGCTGAAATATGACTGCATAAACCAGATACAAAGCTACATCCAAGTGATGTTGTGGAAAAGCAGTAGCCATCTCTTAATGTTTTATGCCTAAGAAGAGTAAGGGGATCACCTGCATTGGTGGTATGGCACTTCAGTGAGTCACTTGCAGTGTGGATCAATTTAACTAAGCAAAAATTATTATTATGGAGATGGTTTGCCATCTCTTTGTCCAGAGTTATAAGAGCAAAGGAAAAGCACTGGGGTCTGATCTTGCTGTTATAATTGTATATATTTCACCTTGTTAAAGACAATGAAAACACAGAGGAAAGGTCTTTTTTCTAAATGCATGGGATTTCTTGCTTTTTAAGAGTAAAGTTTACACTTTTCTCCTTTCTATGAAATTATTTCTAATGGATTTTCTTGGGGGAAGCATAGAGATGAATGGTGTTCGGTTTTTTGTAGAATAATAGAAGAGTTTGGGTTGGAAGGGACCTTTAAACATCATCCAACCCAATCCCCCTGCAATGAACAGAAGCATCTTCAACTAGATCAGTTTGCTCAGAGCCCCATCCAATCTGACCTTGAATGTTTTCAGGGATCAGGCATCCGTCCACCACCTCTCTGAAAAACCCTTTTCTAGTGTTTCACCACCCTCATTGTAAAAAGCTTCTTTCTTACATCTAGTCTGAATCTACTCTTTATTAGCTTAAAACCATTACCTCTTGTTTTGTCACAACAAGCCTTCCTAACAAGTTTGACCCCCTCTATTTTGTGCACCTCCTTTTAGGTACTATCAGGTGCACTGAGGTCTCCCTGGACCCTTCTCTTCTCCAGGGTGAACAGCCCCAACTCTCTCAGCCTGTCTTCATAGCAGAGGTGCTCCAACCCTCTGATCATTTTTGTGACCCTCTGGACTCACTCAAACAAATCCATATCTTTCCTGGGCTGAGGATCCCAGACCTGGTTGCAACACTTTAGGTGGGGTCTCAGCAGAGCAGAGGGGCAGAATCCCCTTCTGGATTCAACTACCCAGCCAGTTCCTCAATCACCAAACACCCCACCCCTCAAATCCATACCTGTTCAGTTTAGAGAGAAGGATGCTCTGGGCGACCATAGCAAAGGCCGTACAAAAGTCCGCCTGTATGACATTGACTTATCTGCGAATTTCCCCATTGTATGGCAACTTTTTAATTCTCCTGCTATTACTACTTAACCCTGAGGGTCTGGAATTTACTGAACCCTTTCCTGATGCATCCCATCCTGGAGGAGAATAAATGGACTGGCAGAAAGTGTGCTGTTGGCAGAGTAGGCGATATCTAGTCCTGTATGAGTCCCCCAGTGTTCACAACAAAACAGTTGGTCAGTCCTTCAAATATGACGCTTACCTGAAAGGTTGTTTTATTCAATGCTTTTCTCAAGTACAAGAGCATTTCTCCAAGTTTCGTTATTCCTTATACACATATCATTCCCTTTGTTTCCCTTTCAGGTGAAGCCCCTTCTGCAAGTAAGCAGACAGGAGGAGGAGATGATGGCCAAGGAAGAAGAACTAATAAAGGTCAAGGAGAAGCAGCTGGCTGCAGAAAACAGACTGAGTGAGATGGAGACATTCCAGGCCCAGGTGTGTTTGCAAATCTGATGTGTAAAAGTTGTTCTCTCTCCACCTGTCCAAGTGCTTGAGAGCACCTCCTTTGCTTTCTTGGTCTGATGGATAAGCTGCAGGATTCCAGCTTGCTGGAACATGACTTGGCTGCCATCATGTTCACTTTCCTTTGCCCCTCTTCCCAGCTCAGTTCCTTCAGCAGGTCTTTTTGTACAGTAGCTACCTATTGCCCTTCTGTAGCCATTATAGGAAGAAAAGTCTCATTTGGCTGAGTATTGTAGCAAGCTGGTTGAATTCAGTCTGGTCATTAATGGAATCATTTTTGTTTGGAACACAGAAGGTGGGAGCAGGGTTGTTTTTCCATAAGGCTGATAATTTTTATCTGTTACTTTTCTAATGGGAAATAGACAATATCCGTATTTCAAATGGATATGTTCTTGAGAAATTTGTGAATGATATGTGGTTGCAGCACCTGATTTGTGAAGGAGAGCACACACTTCAAACTGTGTTTTGATATTTAGCTTTTGAGTAACAGCAGGGGACTGCTGCAATGTTTAAAACTGTAACTGTGGAACAGAGGAGCACGGAACTTCACTTAACACACATTGCTAAGTGCTTTGGTAAATTGGAGCTTGTTTTATTTCTGGCTTTGCATCCGATGTAGCTAATGGCAGAGAAGATGCAGCTGCAGGAACAGTTGCAAGCAGAAACTGAACTGTGCGCTGAAGCTGAGGAGATAAGAGCTCGCCTGACAGCCAAGAAACAGGAACTGGAGGAGATATGTCATGACCTGGAAGCAAGGGTGGAGGAAGAGGAAGAACGGTGTCAACATCTTCAGGCTGAAAAGAAGAAAATGCAGCAGAACATCCAGGTAATGCCTTGGGAATGCTATCGCTTGTCAGTGAAGAGGATAGTAAGGGTTAGAGTGGTTCTTTTGCCTCAGCTTGGAGGGAAATGAAAGAGAGGGGGTGGAGGGAAAGAATGATAGGAAAATCTGTCTGTGGAAACAGCAATAGAACGCAGCAGTTCTGGTGCTGCACCTGAGGCATTCAGTCAGTCATCTGGAATGAGCTGTTCAGTTCTTGAAGGTGATGGGCACTTCTCAAATAATTAGACAAGTGTTTGCTTCGTTTTAGGAATGGTAGTGTTCTTTGCAAAGTAGCATTGCTTATTCTGTTAGAAAATCTGTTGGTTGGAATGCAGTATGTTGCATTAAGTCATGACAGATGTCACTCCAGGACCTACTGATAATACCTTGAAGGAAGGGTGAAGAAGCCTTCCATTCTAGTATTGCTACTGTTCTGTTCCATGGGTTGGTGAGCAGCACTGACAAATACCTTGCTTTTCTGTGGGTGTTGTGAAGGAACTAGAGGAGCAGCTTGAGGAAGAGGAAAGCGCAAGGCAGAAGCTGCAGCTAGAAAAAGTGACCACAGAGGCCAAATTGAAGAAATTGGAAGAAGATGTGCTGGTTCTGGAAGATCAGAATCTCAAATTGGCTAAGGTAAGATTCCTGCATCTTCTTTCACAAGCTAAAGATACACAGGTGTTTCTCTTGGAGAAAACCACCACAGGCTGACCTTTTCCCTATTACAGGGAAACTTATCAATTGATTCAGTTTTGTCTTTGAGAATTCTGGCCTGAATTTTTGGAAGTAACTGCCTACTTGTATTCTCCACAGTCAGTATTGTATGATATTTAAATAACCTTCACTAAATAGTGATCCATGAGCAAACGTTTTCTGATACATTGTTATGCCAAACAGTATCAAGTTATTTAATAAACAGACTTCCCTTTCTGTTTTGAAAGGGCTATCATATACAAATCTTTAATTTAAATTCAAATTTAAATTTATTTGAATACTGTTTGTGATCCTGAAGGGATTTCTTTCTTTCTTTCTGAGTTTCCTTGTAGCAGAAGTAGGCACTCATGACATTGACATTTCTAAAGTCAGCTCTGGAAAAATACCCTGTAATTCCAGCAACTCTTTTGACATTGCCTTCTCAATTCTGCAGGAAAAGAAACTCTTGGAAGACAGAATGTCTGAATTTACAACAAACCTGACAGAGGAAGAGGAAAAATCTAAGAGTTTAGCCAAACTGAAGAATAAGCATGAGGCCATGATCACAGACCTTGAAGGTGGTTTTGGTTTTGGTTTCTTTTTTTTTTTTAGACAGATCCTGTAAAGACCTTGCCCAATTAGTTTTAGGTGGTTTCTTGTTAAAATTTGTTGAGTTTCAGTTTTATTTGTGAAAGAGTTTTAGTCCTCCAGAGTTTCTGAAGAGTTAAAAATTAGTCTATAGTGTGTAGGCTATTGATTGCTTTGATAGAGCTGTGCTCTGGCTGGCTGAAGGTTATGTGCCTTGTCAGCTGAGCCCTTGATCTAAATAAAAATCCTCTCCAAAGCACCAGGCCAATGGAGAAGAGAGGCTGGTTCTCTTTCTTCTCCTGCTGTGGAAGTGTCTCTACTTTTCTACTTCCAGCAGCATCAATCTGTCAGGGTTAGTGCTGTTTGTGATAGCCTGTTTGCACAAGTTCTTCAGAGTTCTAGAAGGGTGTTCTTCTGGAGACTGCCTGTTCAGTTTCAGAAAAGGGAGAGCAGACCTTGTGTTCAGCATCACTAAATGAGTGTGCATGCCTGCATGATGTGAGACTGGCATTGTGTTTGTGTTGTTGACAGCCAAAATGGGGAAGGAGGTTTGGTTGTGAGGTGAGGGGAAGGGAAATTGCCCAGATATATTTTGAGGGTAAAATATGGGGGTAGTTGCCTATATAGGTCCTGACAAAATAATGCAGTCCAGTTACAGTTTGGACAGCTGTGTTATCAGGAAAGAAAGTATTGCTTAAATAGATCTTTTTTCTATGCTTGTACAATGTTCTTTGAGTGTGTCACCTGTGTAACTGAACGTGTCCCCATCTCCATTAGAACGCCTGCGACGCGAAGAGAAGCAGAGGCAAGAGTTGGAAAAGACTCGTCGGAAGCTTGAAGGCGACTCCAGTGATCTGCATGACCAGATTGCTGAGCTGCAGGCTCAGATTGCAGAACTCAAAATGCAGCTGGCCAAGAAGGAAGAGGAGCTGCAGGCAGCCTTAGCTAGGTGAGAACCTGACCTGCGGGCTTCAGGGACCACCTCGTTGGGAAGTATTTCTTGTCTTGTGTCGCCTGGAATAGGGACTACATGCAGTCTGTGGATGTTGTATTTTAGCCTGTGGACTATTAAAGATCCATGTCCTTGGCATTAGAGTTCTTTAGCTGCTGCTCACTGCCACATTCTCTGTACAGAACTAGACTATGGATGCAATAGGCACTGCATGCGTTTGACTGCAGTAGTAATCCTTAAGATGGGGTTAAAAAGCAGTGGCAACACACTGTCCCTCTGGTAGTTGTTGTGTTCCTCTACTCAGTAAAGTGTCCAATTACCAATGTAAAATGGTGCTTTCTCTTCTGATTTCTTCTGTTGTCAGTATCTCTCTGTCCCCTTCTTTAAGGTGAGTAATTGCGCTGTCTCAGGTATTGGGAGATAGAGCTTAGAATTTGTAGATCATATATGGATCAAAGTCTGAATATAACATTGTAGAGCTGACCAACACCAGCTTGTCGTAATTATTCTTGGTAGGACAGGTTGTTTTAATTTGTCTATGGTTTAAGTCTGTCTCTGACCAGAACCTTATGTTGAACACAGAGTGGAAGAAGAGGCAGCTCAGAAGAACATGGCCCTGAAGAAGATCAGGGAACTCGAATCCCAGATCACTGAGCTGCAGGAAGACCTGGAGTCAGAGAGAGCATTCAGGAATAAAGCTGAAAAACAGAAGCGAGATCTGGGAGAAGAGCTGGAAGCCTTGAAAACAGAGCTGGAAGACACACTAGATTCTACAGCTGCTCAGCAGGAGCTGAGGTAACTCCACCATGGAGCTGTGTTATCTTTATTTGGTTTTGGCTGTTTTTAATAATTCGGCTGCATTCAGTCTTTTACCATAGCAAGTCTTTGCACTTATCACTGGTTGGCAAGCCTCAGTGACTGCAGGCGAGACTGCATTAACTCACCTGATGTCAGAAAGTTGATTTGCTCCCTAATCAAAGTGTTAGTGGTACCCCTGAAACATTTGTACTTCCAGGCTGTTACTTCTTAGGCAGAAATAATGCTGCCAGCTTGCACTTAAAGAAGGATGCAGTGCTAAGTGCTACCTTTGAAAAGTATCTTTATAGCCTAAACAGACCTTGGCATTTTTCTGCATTAGAGCTGCTGTTGGTGGATATACACCTCTGTTTGATTCCCTCCTTGGTATCTAAATGGAATTTGGGAATTTTGCAGGTCAAAGAGAGAACAAGAAGTAACGGTTTTGAAGAAGACTCTTGAAGATGAGGCAAAGACTCATGAGGCTCAAATCCAAGAGATGAGGCAGAAACATTCACAGGCTATTGAAGAGCTGGCAGAGCAGTTAGAACAAACCAAACGGGTATGTGGAACAGAAAACACAAGGCCAAAGCAGTCCATCTCCCTGAAATGACAGTGCAGAAGAGCACAAAGTGTTCATGATATTGATACATGTGTTCTTCCCTTGGTTGATCATTTTTCTCCATGAAGCATATATAAAGCTGTTTTAAATAGTGGCATTCATGCTTTTTTCTCATTAGGCATGTTATACTGCACAGCCAAGACATTGTTCTCACTGCTAGCACTTGACTTGTACAATCTTTAATTTAGAAATCTGATGGTGCAAGACTCTTCTCTGTATTGTTGTCTTCTCTGATTGTTAGATTGTCTCCTGCTTGTCAGTGGCAGGCTGTTCATATTGGTTTTTTCTGAGTAAGCAGTCTGCAACTTAACTGCTAAACATGCAGCATTAGCTTGCTTTTTGGAAAAACATGTACTCACTGCATCCTGCCATATCTAAAGTCTGAGGGGTTTTGCTGCCTTTTCCTCTTCAGGTGAAAGCAAATCTTGAAAAAGCAAAACAAGCTCTGGAAAGTGAGAAGGTTGAACTGTCCAATGAGGTGAAGGCTCTTCTGCAGGGCAAAGGGGATGCTGAGCACAAGCGGAAAAAAGTGGATGCTCAGCTCCAGGAACTGCAGGTGAAATTTACAGAAGGTGAAAGAGTCAAGACTGAACTGGCTGAGAGGGTTAACAAACTGCAGGTGAGTGGCATGGCTTTTCCTTAGCTTCAGCCCAGAGCTCAACATAAAACATTGTAGGGTGGTATCTCCCCATGGCTAGTTCAAAAATTTTGTTCCTACAAAAAGCAAATCCATAGTCTGCTTCCCAAGAACTGTGCAAACTCTTTAATTCATTGTCAGATCAGGATATTTGGATTGATGTCTCTTATTTTGAGCAGCCCTGAGAAGGTGAAAGAAACAGTAGCTGTTTGAGTTTTGTAAGGCTCAAGGAGTCAGAGTGTCTGGGCCCCCTGAAAGCAGGGCAGTGGTTTGCACAGCCCAGCTCTGTGAGCAGTCAGCTGCCTGGCCACCTGGAGTGGCACACACAGACTGGTAGTTGTGGAACTCGTGTGGAAGACAGTGTCTGGAAGTTTTGTCACGTGGTTGATGGTGATGAGGAGTGGCTCAAGGCTGATGTGGGAATTTAGGGGTTTCTCCTCCTTTCTTCAAGGGAGCAGCAAATTCCTTAGAGTGACATGAGACATGGTGTTTGGCCTTCTCCTTTATGGAGGGTTGTCATTAAAAGTTGAAAATTGCCAGCGTAGGCACAATCTTTGAGAGTGTGGAAATGTCATTTCGAGACACTGGATATAATCCTGAAGCAGATAGTATAAAATAGAAAAGAGTTAGTTTAATAAAAGCTTTTACAGTTGCTTACCAGCTTGTCTAAAATCTCATATAGGCCTTAAAAAACCCAAACCGACCAAAATCAGAAGGCTGTTGCAACAGAGGTGATCCAAAATACAAATCTCTTTTCATTTTCTCATATTTAATTCCTGGGACTGTGGAAATGATGTATTCATTCCTTGAGAGATTATACACATGGCTTCCTGTTGAGAGGTGCCTCAGTTTTCACTTTTGGATCTCATAGCTGCTCACCTCTTCCTGTCTCTGTTTTTGCTGATGCATTTAGTAACTGATACTCTGTTCTCTCCTTCAGGTCGAGTTGGACAATGTCACAGGTCTTCTGAACCAGTCTGACAGTAAATCAATCAAATTAGCAAAGGATTTTTCTGCTCTGGAATCACAACTTCAGGATACACAGGTGAGAGTTTTGGAAACCAAGGTGACTCTGTGTCTGTTACAAATTGATAAAGGGAGAAATCACTCTGGATGCCATTAAGTACTGGTTATACAACAATTCAAAGGATTGTGTCTGAATTTTTTTTTTTTTTTTTTTTTGCTAAGGGTTTATATTGCATGATATTGAGAGCATTTCTACAGAAACAAGCTGGTTCTCTTCCTTCTGCTTCCTCAGCCTGTGGAGCATATGTGGCTTTCCCTGTCTTGGGTTTAGAAGTCCTGCTCTATCACCTTTCCACTTAAGAGCACTTCAGTGCTTCAACTGACTGGAATGCTTGTTTGAAGTTCTTGTTTGAGATCTTCATAGTCAAGTGTTTGACAGGGTTTTTGTGTGTGTATGTGCATGTGTATGTGATTTCCAGTAAATTTGTCAAGTTAAGCAGAAAGTTTTATTTCCCAGTGGATGTTGGGGAGGTGATAGATTCAAATAATTTTGTATTTTTTCAGGAAATAAATCATCCTTAGTCTTATACTTTGGGTCAAAGCATTTACAGTTAGCAGAATATGACTCTTCAGGTCAAGCATGGAGTGCTAAGAAAGGTTGGAAGGGAAAGGAAGAGCACATCAATAATAAGTAGCCTTGAACAGTCATTGATATTCTGTCTATTTACTACTCTTTAAAAAACAGACTCAAAAACAGGGCACAATACAAAAATTCTGCACTAGTTTGAAGATTGGGTAATTCTTACAGATCCTTCAGCTCGAGCACTGGCAGCATAAGTCAGTCAATGCTGTTGTGCCCTAAGGTGGTAAATGACCAGTGCTGTACAGTTCTGCTGAGACCAATGTTGTTTTTAACCATGCTGGAGCACTTGGGCCTGTTGTCTGTTCCTTTGGTACTGGAATATGAGAGAGACACATAGTAGGGTACAGTCATGCTATTGTTGGGAAAGGTCTGAATACTTTGTGTGCTACTTGGGGGACTTGAGAAAGGACTGTGGAAAAGCTTGTGTGGTAAGGCCTTGAGAAAGGCTTGTGTGACAAGGAGTGTACTTTAATGATTAGACTGTAGGAGAGAATAGGACCCTTCTGAATGTTTTGTGTCTATACTGACTCACTGAAAGACAATTATTTAAATTCTGTCTTCAGTTGTCTTACCTGTGAAATTATTTGCATACTTAAGGTCAACTTCAGAAGTACTTCTGGAGAGAGTGGGTGAGGATTATGAGCCTTTAAATCCAATGAGTAGTGCTGAATTCCACTGGGGTGTTTGCTTTATAGGAGCTGCTGCAGGAGGAGACTCGCCTCAAACTGAGCCTCAGCACCAAGCTGAAGCAAATGGAGGATGAGAAGAATGCTTTCAAGGAGCAACTGGAAGAAGAGGAGGAGGCAAAGAGAAACCTGGAGAAACAGATCTCTATTCTTCAGCAACAGGTACAGAGTCTGCATCCCATAAACCAATGACTTCTGAAAGGAAACTTAAATACAGGTCTGTCTTGAGAGAAGTAAATTTTAAATGCAGAATTGACTTCTAGTAACACAGCCTTTCCCAGGCAAGGGTGGTTTGCTGATTTGGGTGAGAGAAGAAATGAGGAGGTCTCTGATGATAATCATATGAACTGCTTGTGGATTTGAGTCCAGGAATTCCTTTGGGTATTCAGTCACACAGTATTATCTGAGCAGGGAGTAGTACCTTCAGAAATGAGCAGACTTTCTTACTTGAAAGTGCTAAACTTCTTCTACCAGTAAACGGCATAGAAGATTCCTTGTGGGTTCATGTGCAATCTTGGTCCTTTAGGCAATAGATGCAAAGAAGAAGATGGATGATGGTCTGGGCTGCCTTGAGGCAGCAGAGGAAGCCAGGAAGAAGCTGCAGAAGGACTTGGAGGGCTTGAGCCAGCGATATGAAGAGAAGACAGCTGCATATGACAAACTGGAAAAAACAAAGACCCGCCTGCAGCAAGAGCTGGATGACCTCGCTGTGGACCTGGATCATCAGCGGCAGATCGTTTCCAACCTAGAGAAGAAGCAGAAGAAGTTTGATCAGGTATGACTTCAGTTATAAGCATTCAGTAGGTGCATCTTATTGATAGTTCTGCTTTAATAATACCTAAGCAATACCGCTTGGAGAATGCATATTTATTTCTGATCTAAGGCAGAGCACGTAGAGTGGGGAAATAAGCTTTAATAGAAGTAAATGAATTTTGTTCTATGAATAGGAAGTGATGTTCCTTTTCCCAAAGGGATAACATTTATATCAAAACCAAGATTGAGTTTAAAGTGTTATTTGCAAATCATCCCAGAGAAGGTTGAAAATAATAGGTTGGAGGCCTAGGAAGTCAGGGGTTTGTTTACTTGGGCTCAGCACAGTTCTTAGAGATGGGATGGCTTGCTTCATTCTCTGAAGCTGCATTTGCTTGATTCCTTCTATCCATGGAAGAATGCTGTTAAGAAGGCCCTGATGAAAAGATGCATGTTTACCTTGTTAGCAAATGATCAGCAATTTCTCAGAGTGCTGATGCTGTGCTCCTGTAGCTGCTGGCGGAGGAGAAGACCATCTCTGCCAAGTATGCCGAGGAACGGGACCGCGCTGAGGCAGAGGCCCGGGAGAAGGAGACCAAGGCCCTGTCCCTGGCCAGAGCCCTGGAAGAAGCCATAGAGCAGAAGGCCGAGCTGGAACGAGTCAATAAGCAGTTCCGGGCAGAGATGGAAGATCTGATGAGCTCAAAGGATGATGTTGGGAAAAGTGTAAGTATTCAGTTAAACTGTCCGGGCAGGAAATGTCACACAGTTGATACTGTTACTTTTGTACTGCAAGAAACTTATGCCAGTGGTAACACAGAGGAGTGTTGTGGAGTACTGGATACATTGTGAGTTTTTGAATGTTATGTTTGTATTACATCAGTAAGTGGGAAAGATGGGTTGGAAGTGACCCAAATGAGGTAGTGGCAAGCTGAAAATCACGCGGTATCCTTGTGGCAGAGATGAAGGCATGGTGTGAGCCTGATATGTAAAATACAGCAATTAACCAGGCAGTGGAAGACGTTGCCTCCAATATTTCAAAACAAGCAATGTTGTGCTACTGAAGAAAAAGAATAAATTCAGAGAAGTATTTTCTTGAATTCTGTCAGAACCAGAGGTGTCCAGCTCTGATAAGTCTGCAGCAAGTCAGGACTGAGCTGACAAATGCTTTTCTCTTTCTCCCGACCACCACACACACACGGATCAGAACTAACAGTAATTGTGGTTCAGACTGGCAGCTTGCATCTGCCCTAATACAAGGGTCAGATGCAGTGTTCTTGTATCCTGTCTGATGTGAGTGGCTGTTCTTAGCCTTTTTTTGCTGTTAGGGTAGATTAGCTGTGTGCACTCTTCGGGGAAACCTCACGTGTGGTACTGTGTTGTAGGTCCATGAGCTGGAGAAAGCTAAGCGAGCCCTGGAGCAGCAGGTGGAGGAGATGAAGACACAGCTGGAAGAGCTGGAGGATGAGCTGCAGGCCACAGAGGATGCCAAACTGCGGCTAGAAGTGAACCAACAGGCTATGAAGGCGCAGTTTGACCGGGACCTCCAGGGGCGTGATGAGCAGAATGAAGAGAAGAAGAAACAGCTGATCAGACAAGTAAGAATTGCTCTGTAAATCCTCAATGTGTTCTGTACACAAAGACTGTCAGACAGACAGTGTCAATCCAGAGATTGTTGTTAATGTTAATACTCCAGGCAGTATTGCAAAGCTGTGAGAGATCTCTCCCCTGTGCGTGTCATTGTTCCAATAGCCTTTGTCTATCAAAGGAAGCCGTGGGGCTTTATTAGTGAGGAATGTTAGCCCCATCCCCCTGCCAGGGAGAGTGAAGACAAGTCACATGCTTGCACTTATGAGCCTTTGAAAGGGGAATGTGAAAAGTGGGTGTTGGGAAACGAAGGAGCTGAAATGCTGATGCCTCTGCTCCTCCACACAGGTTCGGGAGATGGAGGCGGAGCTGGAGGATGAACGAAAACAACGCTCCATGGCTGTGGCTGCCAGGAAGAAGCTTGAGATGGACCTGAAGGATTTGGAAGGCCATGTAGACACTGCTAACAAGAATCGTGAAGAAGCCATCAAGCAGCTGCGCAGACTGCAGGTAAAACATGGTATCTGTTTCAGCTGTCAGGGCAGAGCTTTTACCTAGGGAAATGGGATGCAAGATTTCATCTCACCAGAACAATGCATCAGTGTTGCAAGAGCAGCAGAATTTTGTAGCAGTTCACTGAGAAAGATTTTTTTTTTTTTTTTTTTTTTTTTTTTTTTTAATGTT
>VZTJ01004286.1:2088985-2109405 GCA_013397795.1 Orthonyx spaldingii
TTTTTTGGCATTTCAAACATCCTTCTAATCCCAATCTGCCTGTTTAACTCCCTGGGAGACAAGCTGTAGGCAAAGTCCACTAGTGCTTGCCTCAAGTCCATGTTTTTGGAAAGAATTACAGAGCTGCAAAGCTAGGGAACCTTAAATCATATTTAGATCTACTCCTGCCCCAAGATGGCTCTGTTGTGCTTTTTTAATTCCTGCAAGCAGTAGTCTGACCTGTTCTTGGGAAAAACTAAATCCTCCTTAGGGTGTTCATTGCATCGCTTCACTAGAAAGCTTCCTGTACCTTCCCTTCCCCTCCCCATTTATCTGACAAAACTTCTTTTTCTGCAAATAAGCAGTACTGTTTGCTTCCACTGATAGTTATCCATGTTACTTGTGAAATACAAAAAGGATGATTCCTGTTATTTTACAGCAACCTTTGTAGTTGCTGAAGAATAATGAATCCCTATTTCTGTTTTCCATCCATGTTTCCCATAAGACAAACAAACCACATTTTTTAATTATGAATGCTCTGAAATTCATCCCTTTCTATTCTGTTTTCAGGCACAAATGAAGGATTACATGCGGGAACTGGAGGACACACGTACTTCCAGAGAAGAGATCTTGGCACAGGCCAAAGAAAATGAGAAGAAGCTGAAAAGCATGGAGGCAGAGATGATCCAGTTGCAGGAGGTAATGGAATATGCATGCAAGTCAAGGGTTGGTTTGTTTTCTTTGGCCAAGAACTATATGCAGCAGTCTAAGCTGGAATGTTTATTTCCCTTTTTTTTGTACTTTTTTCTCTGCTCAAATATGAGGTCAAGTTCAAAATGCAGAATTTGGCCCTTTCCTGACAGCTGTGACGGGAGTGTGCAAAGCAAAGGAAGCTGTGGGGTGGACAGGGAACAAGCTATGTCATATAATTAGCTCTGGATCATGCTAGAGACCATACCAGCCATTCCCAGCAACTACTTTTTCCTATGCTGCATTAATTGGTAGCTTCCTATTGGATCAGTGTCCGTCTCGTTTTCATTCCAGGAACTTGCAGCTGCTGAGCGTGCCAAGCGCCAGGCCCAGCAAGAGAGGGATGAGCTGGCTGATGAGATTGCCAACAACAGTGGTAAAGGGTGAGTAATGTTCCCCGTTTCAGGGAGGAGGAGCTGCTTTGGGAAAACACTTTGCAGCCTGTTATTTTTATGTAGACTGCAGCACACACTGTATCCCCCTGGTCTTGAAAGACTGAGCTAATTTTGTATACAAGTGGTGAGTTTTCCCCAAGGCGTTGATGCCATCAGTGCTGCTTTAATGCTTTCATGACTCTGTGTCCTGTAGAGCACTGGCCATGGAGGAGAAGAGGCGCCTGGAGGCACGGATAGCTCAGCTGGAGGAAGAGTTAGAAGAAGAACAGGGCAACACAGAGATAATCAATGACCGGCTGAAGAAGGCAAATCTTCAGGTACCTGTTCAGGCTGCAGTGGCCCGTGGGGGTTCTCTGGTGTGTGTGAATTGTCACACTGTGCTCTGAGTAATGCCAGCAGCTGCCTTGTGCACGGTGCAGGCCCTCAGAAGGCCACAGGTGTGAGCAAGATGAAACAGCTGAATACCACGGTACAGAAAATAGCAGCCAAAATTGGTGTCAATTCACTGGCTTTGACCATTTGAAATCATTGGGTAACTGAAACAATCTCCCAAGTTTATTTTAAACCAAACCAACCCCCTCCCAGTCCCGTTGTTGTGTATTAAGGGATATTGAGAAAGATAATCCATGGCATGCTGCTCCAACTTGACATGCTGAACAGTGCCACAGTGTGTTTGGAAAATTACTTTCCTGCCAGTTCTATGCTGTTCCAAATGGACTGAACATACTAAATTTGTTAGGCTGCTTTAGAAACCATCATCTTAATCTGCCTGTTGTCTGCCATATTTTGTCTGCCCAACTTTGGGAGTCAGGCATGTTGTTTTCTTAGCATTCCAAAGCCAAGGAGCTGGGCTGATGGTTTTCCAAAGGGTTCATTCATTCTGATGGATGAGAGTGCAGTTCTCTACTTGGTTGACTATCAGCTAGAGCCCTGGCTTGGAAGTTAGATAAGTTCTTGCCCTTTCACCTCTGGAAGTCAGTACTTTTAAGCTGCTTCTCTGTAGTAGAAGTAGACCGACAGCAAATAAACAATATATTAGTAAAGCACATATATTGGATCCAGTTGCCTCAGAATTTTTGTAATTCAGAGACTGATAATTACCGTGTTAAGGGCCAGACCATGGCATTCACCCCAGAGGGCAGTGAACGTGATTGACAAGTTTAGTTGGCCCTAAAAGGAGGTTGATAAACCTGTTATTCAGGGAATTACTTTGAAAATCTGGGTAAAGTAAGATACTTGGAGAAGTGCTCTGGCTACAGACAGCTCCGTCTGCATCAGAGTTATTCCAAGTATTCAGCTCACCCTCAGGTCCTTGTTCTTTTTGAGTCTGAGAAATAAATTAGCCTTTCAGGCGGGAGCATTGGCTGTGCTGAGGAGTCCTTATCTCCCTCTCTGTGCAGATCGATCAGATGAACGCCGACCTGAACGCTGAGCGCAGCAACGCGCAGAAGAACGAGAACGCTCGCCAGCAGATGGAGCGCCAGAACAAGGAGCTCAAGCTCAAACTGCAGGAGATGGAGAGCGCCGTCAAGTCCAAGTACAAGGCTACCATCACAGCCTTGGAAGCAAAGATAGCACAGCTGGAAGAGCAGTTGGACATGGAGACAAAGTATGTACTAGTAGAAACTCTGTCTGCTTTACAAGCTTCCACCCCTTCTGGGATTTTAAGCTCTTCTGTACAAATTCTGATTTGTCTGAGTGAGAGCTGCATCCTGGGTATACCAGGCAGTATGGAAATAAGATCTTGGCAAACCTTCCTTGTTTTTCACAGTAGACACTGACAACTTCTTCTGAACTTAACCACTCCTAAAACTGCAGCTGTGGTGCACTTGTTGCCCCTCTATAGCTCTCATCTGTGTGACATCAACCTTTCGATCATTTCTAGGAAGCATTGCTCCCCATCTCCTTTTCTTCCTAAGTTAAGGAGGACTTTTGCTATCTTCCTCACTTCTAACTTGCCCAAGTCAGGTGATCTTGTTGGGGACAGTGGGAGATCAGCTGTTGTCTGAGACCCCCTGTGTTTGTGTTCAGGGAGCGCCAGGCTGCCAGCAAGCAGGTGCGCCGTGCTGAGAAGAAGCTGAAAGACATCTTGCTGCAGGTGGATGATGAGAGGCGTAATGCTGAGCAATTCAAAGATCAGGTGGGTACAGTGACCTGCAATGTCTGTGAGTCTTCAGGGGGGCAGGATTTCCCTTCTATGACCAAGGCATTCACCATTCTGTGGATTTCGCTTCTTCTCTCTCACTGTAATAATTGCAAGATGAGACAGATAAAAATGTAATTCTTTTAGAGAAAAAGCTAGGACCTCTCAAGTCCTAGGCAGCTCCCTTCAGAAAGGGAAGAGAGGGCTTTGGAAACTGCTTTTTGCTGCTCTAACTACTCTGCTGCAACTCTGGGGAAGCACTGAGTTCTTACTATTTTTCCCCCATACACACTCAGGCGGACAAGGCAAACATGCGCTTGAAGCAGCTGAAGCGCCAGCTGGAGGAAGCAGAAGAGGAGGCCCAGCGAGCCAATGCATCCCGTAGGAAGCTGCAGCGTGAGCTTGAGGATGCCACCGAAACAGCAGATGCAATGAACAGAGAAGTCAGCTCCCTGAAGAGCAAACTCAGGTAAGGAGGAGCATTTTGTGCCACGCCTTGGCAGCCAGTCCAGCACGGCTTTGTGCAGCTGCCCCCAGCAAACAGCGTGGCCAGGTGCTTCCTCACCTCCTCCCAGAGCCGGCCCTGCCTGGGGGGTTCGGTGGGACGTTGCCGATGTGCTGTGTGTCCTTCCCTAGGCGTGGGGACCTGCCGTTCGTCATGACACGTCGGATGGTCAGGAAGGGAACGGGAGAGTGCTCCGACGAGGAAGTGGATGGCAAGGCAGATGCTGGTGATGCCAAAGCTACTGAATAAGTCCTCCCATTTGACCCAGGTTACATGTGAGGGAGTGACCCATCTACCCACCCCTCTTCCATTGGACTTTCAGCAAACCCTCTCCTCCTAAATTGGCTGGGGATCTGCAGAGCAAGCCCAGGTCTGTGTATCTGGAGCCATCGGGCATCTGTGCTCCTAGTTTTCTCCTCTTTCCAGTTTCCTAATCCTCTTTGTATTTAATGCCAAAGAGTCAGGGCTCTGAAATTTGACCAGCAGCTTGGCCCCTGCAGAGGCCTGTAGAACTGTCTGTGCCATGTCTGCTGGTAAATCCTTACACAGTTTGGAGGGAGTGGGGTTAGGGAAAGATTATTTTTGCTGTAAATCTCCTATTGTCTTCAATTCTAGCTGCAGGGAAGCTTCTTCCTGTATTCTTTCCCCTCCCTCTTTGTTTGCTTTCGGCAATCATGTTCAGTGACCTCAGACTTCTGCCTCTTTTAATCTGCCCACCCATGTGGTTTGGGAGCAGTTTCAGGAAAAACGGTGTGCTTTGGCCATGGCAATTTGCCCTTTGTTCTTTCATGTGTTTCCCAGGGAGGGCTGAAGAGGGAAACTCCTCTTGGGACCGGTTACCTGGAGGACTTGCCAAAGTTGTCTTTTTTTTTTCTTTTTTTTTTCCTTGTGTCCTTTTTTTTGGTTTTTTTTCAATTTTTTTTTCTTTTTTCCTCCTTTCTTCTTATTTTTCTTATCTGGACAGATCTCTGAAGTGCAATGATGTCCTGTTAGTGTCTCTGCCTCTGAGCGGTTTCATCTAAGGTAGTGTGGACCAGTAGTTAATGACAGGCTGGGGGAGCAGAGCAATGTCCTTGTGCTTGTCCGAGAATCTCTGGGGGACCAAATATATTTAATGGTAATAGACAGACTCTAGAGGAATTTAATAGGGTAGTGGGCAGAGGGTAGGGATAAGGGGAGGGAAATTCCTCTTATTGACGTGTCCAAGCCTCTTGCACCTGCTCTGTAACCAGGGGTTGGGATTAGTTATTGTGCACCATTGACTAAGAGTATATTAAAAACCCTTTAATCTGCACAGATATATGTAAGGCCTTTGTATTTCTTGTAATAAGTAATTAAGAAAAAAAAATAAAGGTCTTTATCACTGCCTTTCTCTTGGGACCATGGTTATATATAGATAGTCTTTACTTTTCTACACCATACACTGGTTGCTGGATTTACCTGTATTCTTAACCATATTGTATATGCTGCATTTAGACCTACTTATGAGCAAAGTAAAATTTAAATATGAAGCACCATACTGTATGCCTGAAGCGCCCTAATGCAGGAACCTCCTGTCCCAATTGCTGTCACAGAAGAATTTAATTTTTTTTTATATAATAAAAGTGCCTTAGCATGTGCCTCAGCTGTGTGTCACCACTACAGTCAGTAATGGTTTACTGGTGCTCCACTGATGTTACCAATAAAGATTATCTATGTGCTGCAGTCCTGTGTGTGTGTGTGTGTGTGTGTGTTGCCCTTCCCACCTTCCCTCAGTACAGTGAAGACCCTGTGTGGCCCCAGAAACTCTGCTTTTTGTTACATTTTTGCCAGAAATTGAACAAGAAACTTGTGCCCACCTTCTGGTCTTTCTGGCCCCTTGAAGTGCCACAAATGCATTCTGGTCCTACGGCCGGGGCATGAGAAGCTGGAGTGCCACACCAGCAGCTCCTGACTCCAAGCTTGTCCCTCCCATCCCATGCTGGCAGAGATTTAGACCTTGCTGAGAAAGTCTGAGCTGGGAGCTGCGGTCAGGGCTGAGCCAGGCCCTGGCTGGCAGCGATGGGGAAGGAGGTGCTGGCGCTCCCCAGGAAGAGCCTGTGCTGCCAGCAAGGGCTGCTGCCAGGGCCAGTGTGGCAAACAAGGAGCGGGGAGGGCACAGCTTACAGGAAACTCCTGCCCTGGGGAGCACACGTGGCTGCTGCTCCCAAAGGGCGGCGTTTCTGTCTGACCAGATGTTGGGAGGGGAAAAGCCTTCTCATTAAGAAACTGAAGTGTAAGTAGAAGTTAAAAAAGCCAAGGGGGAGTGCAGAAGGAGCAGGCATGATTAACCATGTGCTGCTACATGAGTGGGTGCAGTCCCATTATAAAGGGTCAGTTGAGAATGAGCCACTTTTGAAATTGTGTTACATTGGCTGCAGTTTTTGAAAGCCTGGATAGGGATTGAAGGATGAGGACTGGATGTGTGTTCATGATGTGTGGAGTACAGGCACTGCTGTGCTGATGTCCTGCATATAGGCTGTTAAAAACAGGACTGGGCTTTGTGTCATCTGGGAGGTTATTGGCTCAGCTGCTTCAATCTTTTTCCAAAGTGTTTTGCAGAAACTTGCAGGGTATCTCTGAGACCAGTGTGCCCTTTAAATTGCACGGAAATTGCTTTCCCATCATAGGATCAACGTGAAATGGCACCGCTGGCCAGGCGCTGCAATGATCCAGAGCAGAACCTGTGTGCTGCTGGTGTGATGACCCTTTTAAGCTCAGGCTGCTTTTTGTGTCCTTAGCCTTGCACTGTGTGAGCCAGAGCACTGTTTGGCTGCTGCTCTGTCCTGTGCAAGATGGAAAGAAGCTTGTGTCTCTTTTTTTTTTTTTAACTGGCATGGTATTTTTCTTCAGCACAGTATTTTTCTATGTGCATCCCTGTGGAAGGGACAAAGTTAAGTCTCCTGTTCTCCATTTTCTGCTTTGCAGAGTGCAGCCTTGGGCTAGGAGATTGTCATGGCTTCAGGTTAGTTGCTCTTCTGTGGCTCTCCAGAGCTGCTGAATGATTCACAGTGTTTTTTCTGGGATTTTGGGGATGGTCTGAGTAGGTGAATGGTACAAGGGCTGTAATAAGAGTGGAAAAGAGATTGAGCTGAGACCTTTTCTGTGTGCCCTACAGAAAAATAGTTCCTGAAAGTTGTTGCTGGAGCTCTGTTCATTGTCTGCATCATCTGGCCTCAGGGCTGATCCCAGCAGGGGTTGGAAGGGTCTGAGTTAGAGGGAAGGACATAGAGATATTTTGAGGAGATGCAAGAGATGATGAAGTTGATTACAAACATTCCTGTCCCTGCACTGGGCCATTTTGCTGGGACAAAGGGTCTGCAATCAGATCATTAAATGTAATAAACTGGCAAAAAAAAAATAAATTCGATTGTTGCAGGTTACAGCATGGCCCTCACAGGCCATTGCAACAGCAGAACCGAGGAGCAGAGCAACCAGCACAGCCACAGCCTATGGGAAATGGAGGTAAATCACCAGACCTGCAGCAGCATCCTGTGCAAAGAACCTTCTTTCCTGGGGAGCAACTGAGTGTTCTGCTTGTTCCTTATTCCTCCTATAGCTGTTCTGAGGGAGAGTGTTCTGCTTGTTCCTGCTACAGCTTCCCCCAGGGTAGAGCAAGGACAGTGGCCATTACAGCCAGTTCTAGCTGGGTTCCTGGGCACAGTAGCACTGACCTGCCAAGTTTAGGATTTAGCTCTTCCATTTCTTCCACAAATTGATTCAAGTACCACTTAATGTAAATGAAGAATGAGGGTGCAGATTCAATGGCTGTGGAGTGGGATTCCTTAGTGACAGGCACTGGAGTAGGGGAGCTAAGGTGGAAATCTGCAGCTTTCCCTGCCTGGGGCGTGAGGGAGGTCTCAGACCAGTGATCTGAAAATAAAATGCAGGCTGCTGCAGCCCAGCTAGAGGTCAGGCAGCTCAGCCTGTTCTGGAGATGCTGGAGACGATATTCCCAGTTCCAGGACAGAGAGCTAATACTAGTGGATAACTGCTGTCTGTTTGGATTTAGTTTTGCCTTTCCCCTAATGCTCTAGCAGGGGGAGTGAAAGCAGAAGGAAAAGGATAGCAAAAAACCAAAACCAAAACCTGTTCTTGTCCTAAATTTTTGACTCCCATCCTTGCCTAGCTTGCAGAGACTTTGAATTTGGGTAAAACATACAGAGAAGGACTCTGAAAAGCCAGTTAGGTAGAAGTACAGCCACTCTTTGGAGTGGGCTTGGTTGTGCAGGAGGAGCATTGAGGGCAGGCTGCCTTCTTCACTCACCTACAGCAGCTGAGGGTGCATGCAGGCAGCTGAGGCCGTGGGACATGTGCCTTGCAGGAGAGTCTGCCTTGGAAGTTTCACTATTGCTCAGCTCTCCAGCCCTGAGGAAGAGGGAGGGAGGAAGTGGAGGACTGATGATGATGGAGTGGTTGGCCTCACAATGCCATGTTACTCATAATGTGGTTGCTTGCTGCTAATTAAGCTGGAATTACACTGTGAATGGCTTAATTCACTACAGCCCTAATTGACTTCTGATAAAATTTGTGCAGGATGTCATGGAAGTGGGTGTTGTGGCAGGGTGTATCACTTGGGACAAATAGATCACTTCCTTAGGCTCCTTTTTAGGAGAAGAGCCATCGCTCAAATCCCTGACCTCATTTAAGACTGAGCTTGAAGCAGAGCTCTGTGGCCAGAAAAAGTCTCACTAGACATGAAGTTCTGGTGGCAGAGTGGTGGTGCCAGTCAAGAGCTTTGCCTAGAAGTGGAGGGATGCTGCACTGTACAGCCAAGAGATGTGGGGCAGCCTACACCAGCTTTGTGGGTGAAGCGATGACTTGGTGGAGAAAAGGAGAAAGGAAAAAATACAACAAACCCTTGGAGCTGTGATCAAAGGAACTTCCTGCTTTTCATTCCCACTGTATCCAGGGAAACATTCCCCTGTGTTGCCTTATAAAGAAACAGCATCGCACCAGAGCTGAGCCCACCTTTCACTTTTCCTCCTCCAAACTGCTGGCACTGAGGGGCTCCTGGTGCAGCAGCAAGGGAAGCATCCTCTCTCCTAGCCCAGGCTCTTCCCTTCCACAACACTTTACTCACTCCTGGGCCCTCCCTGGGATTTGAGAGGACCCTGGCAAAACTTCCCAGCCCTGCAAGCTGCCAGATGGATGCAGCCTGCCCAGGCTGCCCCATGGCCAGTGGGCACGTGTTGAAAGCTTGTTTCGTTTCCTTCTCAGCACTTCCCCATGGGAACTAAGAAGGGCATGGGGGCTGCATGCACCGTGTCTGTGCTGCCAAGCCCATCCTGGGTTGGAGCTGGCTCTTTCAGACCCCATTTCTCACCTCCCAAAGCTTCCCCAGTGGCTGGTGCAGGTGCAAGGATATCAGCTCTGGAGGAGAGACCGGCTCCAGCCTCAGGCGAGGCTCTCTGCTTGCCTCAGTATTAATGTTGTCATTAGGAACTGCAGCAGGCTTTGAAGCTGAGATTATCGGCACAGCCAAAACAGGTTTTAATGAGGTAACACAGCCCAATTTGCTGTGCAGGCTTTTGATCCTGTGGGCTGTCGATGTGCCTGTGCGCCATGCAGCTCACAGCTCGCCAGCTCATCATTTTTGGAAGCACGAGGCACCCAGCTGTCTTGCCCTGATGTGTCCTTGTGGGTAAGGCATGGATAAAGCTCTTGATCAGCTTTTGCTTGAAGCTCAGCTCACCATTTCCCTCTCACCTGGGAAGTTTCTGGGAGGCGACTTCAAGGACGCGGCTTATGCTCCAGCACGGATCTGCAGTTAAACTGCAGCAGGACCCAACATGAGGAAAAGTGCCAGGTTTGTGCTGTCTGTGTTTATTCAGACCCCTGCTGTGAGGCTGGAGGGGATTTATCTGCATCCCAAGACCTCTCCTTTGCTAAGGGAAGCGCTCACCTCTGTGCGGTAGCCAAGGAATTTGGTTCAGAGCAGGGATGGCCAGCACAGCTGGCAGCCCTGCTCCACTGGAGGATAACACAGAGTATCTCTATAGCCTAGGAGGAAATTACACCAGGAGTAAAGCCCCACCTGCCTCAAAGCTCGTTTGCCTGCATCACTTCCCTGGACAGGTGAGAAAACCAGAGCAGCTTGAACAGAAAAGCCAGCAGGGCTGGGGCCCAGCGCCTGCATGTGTGGCGCTGAGTGGTGCAGGGCAGGCAGCCCCACTGTCACCAAGGGAAGTGTCAGAACATGGATGGGACCAGCATTCCATTGGCCAAGGATGTGTCACCATGTGCAGTGTGCCCTGCAGGGCTGGTTCTCTGACAGGGTATAGCACAGCCCGAAACACAGCATAGCTGTAGAGGGACACGGGATTGAGCCAAGCCTGGCAACGCGTCTCCATGAAGGGACCTGACTTGTTTGCTTTGGGCAGAGGATGAAAGGGGATGAGGGAGAAAATCACAGAGGGAGACCAGATAGCAGCTTCTCTGTGGCTCCTCTCCCATAACCTGGGAGCAAAGAGATATGTGATGGAGAGAGGGAGCGGGCACCCATCTCATAGACATGGGGCATGGCAGGGGCAGAGCTGTGTCCAGGATTATCATGCAGGATTATTTGGAAACAGCCTCTCTCCAAAGCAAGATTTCAAGGTTCTGATCCCCTGGGTCAACAGAGCAGTTGTTCCCTGCTCTGTTGTCCAGGACCTGGCAGATCAGTCCCCCAAAATCTTCCCTCTACGTTCTCCTGGCACCTCTATGAGCTGTGCCAGAGGATGCCTGCTCTCTGTAGGGCCGAAGTACCTACGGCTTGCCCAGCAGGAGAGGCTGTCTCACGACACTGCCACGAACTATTAAAAGCAGCAAGACGATTAAAATAAACTGTCATGGGACGTTCACTCCAAACAGAAAGCATGAGCTGGATTCTGTCATTTCCCAGGAAAGTTAATCTGCATTTGCAGGCAAAGGAGATGCCATGAAGTTGGGAGGCACTCAGGCAGTGCTGGTGGGAGGCTCCCCAGACTCATTTCTCTGCTGGCAAGGCGCGTGTGGGCAGCAGCACTGCTGTGGGCAGCTGGCTCCGTTATCCCCTGTCAAACAAAGCCTTTTCCTGGCCACCAGGGTGGAATAAGCAAACACCTCCCAGCAGGCGCCGTGGCTGGAAGAGCCGGGACTGGAAACGCCGGCGCTCTCCTCCTGCCGCGGCAGAGCCTTGGCTGTGCTGCAGAAGGGTGAGAGGTGCTTGGGTGGGAGCCCATGGGACACCTCTTGGTCACAGTCCTGCTTGCTGGGACATCCCACGGAGGCAGAGAGCTCTCCCTGTGAATTGCAGCGGGTTAGTTGGACTTTCATCCAGTCAGAGGAGCCCACAGGTCCCTTCTGCATACAGTTTCCTCCACCACAGGTCAGAGATTCCCTGAGAGTCCTCCAGCTGATCCCAGTAACACTCCTGCCTGCCCAACAGGGACCCTGCCTCTATGCAGGCAAGTAAACCTGCTACTGTTGCTAAAAAGGAGGCCCTTAGGCTCCTGTTCAGGCTGGGGGTAAACTGATTGCCACTGCCCAGGTACCTTTGCTGGGGAGGATCACAGACACCTGGTCCCAGGTCTTCCAGCTCCTGTGTCCTCCTCACACTGCTGAAACACTCACCTGGTGTCCCATCTGACTTGCCAGGTGAGAGTGAACCAAGCAGCAGAGACGAGTAACACAGGCAAGAAGATTTTGCTCTGATGAAATTTATTCCCTTTACCTGCTTAGCTTTTGGATTCTGCCTTTTCTTTTTCTGTTGTAACTGGCACAACCCTTCTTGCTAACCTGGGCAGTTACTGTGCCAGAACAGTGATTGCTCCCACTTGGTTTTGATGCTACTGCTTTGTGGTTTACTTGAGCAGTGAATAGATAAAATATTTACCGTCTTTTTTCTTTTTTCTCTTTCTTCTCCTCTCCTGTCTTTTCTGAACTACTCAGCAAATCCTTTGATGCCAGAGTCAGTCACAGCACAACATTTCCAGAAAATAAGTGCTTGTAGCAATTCCTGCTCTGCAATTTAAACTTCTGTCCTCTTTAAAAAAAAAAAAAAACAACAAAGTAAAATATAGGGATCTGGTAGATCTAGTAGGATCCTACTGCTAAATTACTGCCTTAGAGGATGATGTGGAAAGTGTGGATGGAGAATACCAGCTGTGACTGATGGACTGGGATGCATTTAAAAGTTAAGTACCTCAGAAAACTAATGAAGAATGGTTTCAGCTGAAGAAATTTCTCGTGGGTTGAAAGCTGGAGGAAAGAGATGAATTATCAACGATGCAGCAGGTGAAAGGGGCTGCCTTATTTATTTCTGAAGCACAGCGAGACTCGATGTGTACTTACCTGTGTTGATTATGAGCCCCGCTGAGCTTGATTATAATTTGCTCTCCGGGGCGAGCGTGCTGCGCTCGGCGGCAGGGAGGAAGTGCAAAAGGAATTTGTCTGTGCCAGGATGAAATGTGATTACTGGCTGCACGCTGCAGCAGGGGCTTGTTTCTGAGGGTTGGGGATCCCACACCTCTCAGGAATCCTAAGAGTGCTGAAGCAATTAAGGGAAATTTAATTTTTTGGTCTGTTTCTGACTGTTTTGGTGCCGTGACACCTAAGCTGGCACTTGGTCACAGCACAGAGCTGATTCTGTGAGGTGATCTCTTTAAAACAAAGCAACAGCTTGGTAGTGGCTTTATATGAAAGGGAGAGTTTTGCTGTAAACTAATTCTAAAGCAGCTGCCCCACAGCCATGAAGGAGCTGGAAACTGCTTTAACAGTGGTTTAGTTAGAGTTTGAGCAGTTTATGGAAGGGATTACCTGTCATGATGTGTGTGCTAGCAGAGCTCTGGGCTCAGTGACATGGAGCAGCCATGGGCAGCCCAAGCATGGATTTTGGGGATGCTGCAGAGGGATTTGGGGTACACAGCAGAGACCTCAGTGGGTTGTGGGGAAGAAGAGGGCTGAGCAGAGGTAGGGCAGTGAGCACTTGGCTTGTAGGCTCACACTCCTGGTAGTTCCACAGCCTTCAATGAGGTTTTGGCAGTGGAGGGATGAGTTCGTTCCTGCTCACAATCTAAACCTCTGTCTCTCATTTCTCCTCCTCTCCCTTCCCCTACTAATGTCTCCCAAGGGAAAGTTCCTGCTGCAGTAAAGGGGAGGAAAAGACAAATCACAAAAGCAGAGGGCTGGGGGACGCCGGGCGGGGAAGCAACTCCAAGGGGCCGGCCAGCTGGAGCAGAGTCAGGAATGCTGGTGAGGGAGTGGCAGTGGGGACAGACACCCCCCGCCCCCCCCCCACGCATCCAGGCTTGGGTTCCCATCGGTCCAGGCCAGTGGAAAGCTGCACAGGAGATGCAAGTGGAGGATATGTCCCCAAATCCTCAGCGACTTTCTAACAGCAGGAGGCTGTTACAGGTCCCAGGAGGCTCCCTTAGAACCCAGCATCTGGCACCATGCCTGAGGGTGGGTGGCCAGAGCAGCCCCTCCGGGCGGGATGAGCAGCTGGAGGAGATGAAGGCCCTGGGAGAGGCACCGATGAGGGGGATGAGCGGTGAGCAGCCTGCAGGAAGCAGACCCTAGAGGAGCAGAAAAGAGCAGTGCTGAGGCTTTCTTGAAACCTTCCATGAATGTGTGTGCACACAAGTGTTTGTGTGTGAGCATACATGTGTATATACTTTTATATATGGGCTGAAACTGACATATGTGTGTAGGTCTGCACCAAGTAGACCGTGGATGTTATCCAGTATAAAGTCTGTCACAGGAGTTTTGTAAGTAACCTCTAAATACATACAGCAGAGTGAGGAAACACAGTGTTGAGGTCAAATACAAAGTGTATTTGCTAAGTGTGTGAGGTAAGAGCTCCACAGCTGGGGCATCTGATGGCTGATGGCTGGAAAATGGATATCTAGGGGAGAAAAAGACTTCAAAAATCCGTGTAAGCAGGTCCAGGAGATAAAACTGCAGTGACTCCTCCAGAATGACATGGTTATAGCCTCGTACCATAATTACATTTATTTGAGTGCCCTACCTGTGCATTCTCACTGCTGAAAAATGCACTCAGACTGCTTCCAGCTTTCCCCTCTGTTGTAAATTGCTGGAATTTATAGCACTTACTTGGGAGACTATGGTGATTTCCCTGTTCCATATTTAACCCATGTTACCCAAACCATCTAAACTCCATCTGAGTGCAAGTTGTATGAAGAAAAGTGATATTAATAAAGTCAGAGGCAAGTCTCTGAAGGGAGTGGTCAGCATGAGATGGTAATCCTGAGTCACACAGCTGATTTCTGGGTCAGCCAGATCCTACAGCACAGGACTGGTGTCCCCGTCCAGCTTCAGCGTCACTCGGGCAGGGATTTCCACCACAGTTTTATCATTAGCTTCACAGGGCTGTGGATATCCCTTTCTGAATTTTGCATGAGCTGGTAACGTTTCATTTTGGTTTGAATCTCTAGCCCTGATCACCTTCCAAATGGCTGTTCAGTGGGCAGGAATAGGAGAAGGGGCTGGAAAACATGACTAAATATGGCTGTGTTTCTGGTTGCTACAGACCGCGGGATTAGCGGCCCCTTCTTGCCAGCAGCCACAGCTGAAGTTCCCAAGGTTTGAGGATCGCTGAGGGGAGCTATAGTCCAGCCCTCTCCCTGCTGCTTTTTTTTTTTTTTCCTTAAAATTTTTATATTTTTTGTTTTCCACGGAGAAATCTGCAACGTATTGTGTGGGCTAGCAAACTTGGCACCCTCCAGCTGCCTATAAAATTGCATTAGGCGTTTATATATCCTGTAGTGAATTATGTGTTGTCTGGATTTTGAATGATTCTGGGCGAGAGACTTAGCCTTTTTTGGGGGGGGGAGGGGGGCACAAATTGCATTTGAAATAATTTCATCTTCTTGGAGATAGGAGAGCACTGGCAATCAGCAGGGCAGACGGATGTGTTCTGAGACAGATGTAGGCAGCTCCCCTGCCTGCGACTTGCAGAGCTGTTCCAGCCCTGTGTGCAAGGCACAGGCACCAGAGTCCTCGCCTTGTCCACAAGCACGTCAATAACCTCATTGATTCCAATGATATTTCTCATGCTCAAAGTTAAGCAAGTGCTTAAATGCCACGCTGAATCACAAGCAAAGGATTTTTCATGCTCACACAGAGTCAGTTCTCTTGACTCAACCGGTTCCATGTGCCCGCATGCATCAGGACTTTATCTGAAATCTAGGTATTTATGCAGATATGCATATAGGGGGAATTTTCTTTATAAACTGGAGGTTGATTTACTTTGAAAATATATTCTTGGCTCATATGCAGAGTATTTATTGTGCTTTACCACCATTTTCTAATCTGGATCTGAAGCCAAAGAGGCAGTAACTATTTTTAGAGTGGAGAAATCACATTGAAAAAAAAAAAGTATGTTTTCAAATCTGATTTGAAATCTGTGCTGTATCAGCAGCAGACAGCATTGTGAAAGGCTAAAATCAGATTGCAAGCACTTATTGGTACGATGTTATCATAAATTCACAGAGCACTTTTCTGTACGAAGGAAAATCGATCGTCTTTTACAGCACATGTAAAATCTCAGGGCACAATTTTGGAGTCGTGTTTACGTGAGCAAAGTAGTCCTGTGTCTCACAATCCCTATGATGTGAATGCTGGACTGCTGGATAGCCAGCAGGTGGAGTCATCCATAATGGATGTGCTGTGATCTGGCAAGTTGAGTAAGTGCGACGGGACACGTGGAAATTTCAGTTGGAAGTCAAGACCAAGGAAAATACAAGGAATGGAACTGGAAAACTGTGAGCGTGGCAGATACAAAGAGCTAAAACTTTAGCAGCAGTAGCGGAGGGACCTGCAGAATGTTTGGAATAGTGAAAAGCTGGAGCAATCCTGGAAACACTTCTGTGGCTTGGATCCCGAGGCGTAATTCATGCTGTTGTAATTTGCACAGATGGCGGATGTCTCAAGGGAAGGCTTGAACAGTTGGGAAACATCAGGGTGTGGGCCAGCTTCAACCACCCACCCTTTCTTTATCCCTGAATCAGTCACAGAAGTGAAAGGTGATACCGAGATCACTGCAGAAAATATCTGCAAGCTATTCTCTGCGCTGGAAGACAGCTCCTCTTGCGCAGTGAGTTTTGTCAAGGACCAGCCTAGTTTGGCATTCTGTGTGTAAGAATGCACTTTCAGAAGCTTTTCAATAAATCAATTAGGGAGGAAGAATCAGCCTCAACTCCAGAGATCAGCCATGTAGCAAATTGAGTTGTAGCTAAAGGGCCCTAGTAAAGAGGGTGCTTCACTGAAAATGAACAGGAGTTACGTGATAACCCCCGCTCTGTTTCATTATGTGCCCAGCCACCACAGTGAACGTTTTGCTTTGTCCTTTGCTCTATCTGCCTGTTACACCAAGAATGAACGTAGCCTCCAGCAGGGCATTTGCCCTTCTCAAGCTGTGCAGCCTCCAGCCTATTTGGAAATGTGCAGTTGCAAATAATGATTCGTTCATGCTCTCTCTTTGTCTGCATGCCCGAGTAAGCTGAATAGTAACGTCAGGCTGCTACAGACTCGTGTCTGAGAGAGGAGAGGGTGGCACAGCCCTGAGGTGCTTCAGAGACAGCCAGAGATCTGCAGCCAGGCTGCTGGAGGACTGCATCAACAGCTGCCCCTGCTGGCCCACTGATGTGGATTCCAGCCTTCAGCAACCTCTGGTTCACTCATGACAGGCAGCCAAGGGGAGTAAGAGCCAGGTATTTCCCCAGTACTGGATCTCTGGCATCCAGCAGGTAGGGGAAAGCCACTGAGGTTTTCTTCTTCCTCTGGTCTGCGTCCCCATGAAGGGAGGTACCCTGTGGTACCTCTGTGGCTCACACTGTTTATCTTGGTCATTATCTCGGTCTTATTTATCTGCCATCTCAACAGGAAAACAAGAGACTGTGCATCTCCCAGATATGCTCTTCACACACCTTTCTGGTATTATAAGTTTTTGGGATATAGTGGGATGCCCTTTCACGTTAGAAGTGCTGAAGGACCTACTTTATTCCCCATCTCCCCAGGCATAAGCAGTGCAGGCAGATGGCATTACTTTTATGCTAATTGCATCCATGCAGGTAACTGCATCTCTGCTGCAGGTGCCATCCTGCTTTAGCAGCATCGGGACACCTAAAATGCCACACCTGCTGTACAGCCTGATGCCCCACAGAACCATGGCCCAAGCAAACAGCAACGATAAATGCCCTCAGCGATGTTTGCAGGAAACAGGAAAATGAGTCAGGAAAGTTTTGCTCTGAGCTCTCTGGTAGATTCCCAGCTGCTGACACTGCTGCCTTGCTGGAGAGGCGAGGTGCTTGCAGGCGTTTGCTGAAGCCAGGTGTCCTCATTGCGAGAGGTGGCACTGGGAAAAGAGCGGGTGCACTGTGGGTGTTGACCCAGTGACTGACAGCTGCCGGCACCTTTGCGTCACAGTGACATATTGACATTGGCCTCCTGCCTCTGCCTGGGCACTGGCATCCTCCTGGCACACGGTTTGGGCCAGGTGACAAGGTCTTTGGATTTTGCTGACTTCGGTTATGTATTTTTAGCTGTGTGCTAATTGGTTACAAGGAAAGGCAGCTTCTGCTAGCAAAATTTTGTAGCAAATTGCTGGCCTGAGATAAGGAAAAAGAAACATTTACCCACACTCGTTACTACGGAAAGCTCCATTACCGCTTCCTGCGAAACCAGGACCAAAGTCCAGGCTGAAACTTTACCTTGGCGGCATTTCATTACCTGTGGGAGTACTGCTGTGAGCAGGAAGAGCATTTGGCTTCAGAGGTTTGTCTGACTGGACAGAAACAGCAGGAAAGAGCAGGGTTGGGCAAGGCACTAGACCCCACCTGACCTGCTTAGCAGAGAGACAAAATCCTCCGTGAAGGAGAGGAACAAAGGTGCTGGAGGCTGAAAAGGCAAGAGAGAGCTGGTCAGCAGGGTGAGACACAGTGTGCAGATGATGGAAGCAGCAAGAAACAGTGCTCAGTTGTGGTGGCGGAGAGATTTGCTTTGAAGCATCTCTGAGTGATTTCTATGCCTTTGGGCCAAAGACTAATAACCAAGTTTGTGCCTCTCCTCATGCCTGTGCCTTAGAACCTGCATGAGTCATTACCTCTGCTCCATTCAAGCACATTCTGGGACCCAGCCCTTTGTACTTCTGTAGATGTTTCACACCCAGCATCCTGATGCCACCTCATCTCCAGCCTAGTGGGAGCACCAGCACATGTTTCTCCAAGGAATCTCTTCAGAAGGTATCCTTCCAGGGCAAAGAAACCACCACAATTTTATTCTAAAATTATATGAAACTGTTCAGGAAAGATACACTCTTCCTGCCAGCTTCTGGGAGTTCTCTGCAAGGATAACATTTCTTAGGATTGCCTCTCTTTGATCTGTCAAAGACAAAGCACTGGCGAGCACTCTGCAAACTTGTCCATGAAATCACAGCAGTGGAAGGGTTAACAGAGGAGTCAGCTGTCTGTTTAGTATGTCTCAGATGTCACATAGAAATACCTAAAAGGCAGCTGGGTTGTGTGAAAGGAAATCAACGGATTAAGATTGTGTCTCAGCTCAAAAGCTTTTTTGTGACTTCAGGAATGCCTCATATCCCATCTGTTAAATGGAGATAATACCTATCCCACAAACACACCATGAAGATAAATTAATTAATCTTATTTTAAGAGGAAATGGAAAGAGTTGGAGAAATGGTAAGATGTAGTAACACGGCAGTAATGTCAGAAAGCACACAATGGCACAGATCATGGCAGTGGCAGCTGCAGGTCACTTTGGTAGGAGGGCACAGTATCCCCCCCAGCTCTTCTCACCTGCACCATAACTGGGATGCTCTGTGCTCCGTGGTGGCCCTGGCTCCTCCCCTGGCAGGCTGCACACCACGGCCAGCCAAAAACGCCTGGCCAAGGGACGTGCCTATGGCACTGCCAGCTCTGCCAGGAGCTGCTCTGTGGCACAGACCACGTGCACATAGGATGCAAGGGAGAACTGGCAGCAGCTTTGGCACCTGCATGGTAGGATGTGGTGGAAATGGGGTTAGGAGAAGGTGAAGAGAAAAATGGAGAATGGGCACCATAAAGTGAGTCCATTCTTTGATATCCCCAAGGGAAGTGTCAGACAGACACCCAGTTACCACAATGAGAGGAGTGCTCCCAAGATTTGTCTCCAAACTGTTCATTTCTAACTTGTCTGAAGGTTGAAGCCTTCTGCAGCTCATACCTTAACCTGGACCCTTCACGTAGAACCCGTGGTGAAAATTAGGGGGGAAAGACAAATACAGAAATACTGCTTTTCTCTGTATGAGCAGCATCCCAGTCATGAGAATTTCAGCTTCTTTCCAAGCCAAGAGTGGACTGAACACGTTCCTTCAATGTTGTTTGACAGTCTGGCTTGTTTTATCAAACCCAGGCAAGATGAATGAGATGTGTTTACCCTTGGTGGGTGAGCAGACAAAAGCTGCATGTAATTGTCTTCTGGGTGCCTGCCACGCCGTGGGGATTTGTAAGCATTTTGAAAAAAGAGATTTCCCTCGTCACTGGAGGAGACAAGCTGGCACCTCAGCACAAAACATACCACTTAAAATAGCTTTCAACGTGGCCTTGAAAACTATTTTTGGATGAGGAAAAATGTGGTGTAAGGGAAGACTGGAGTCATGTATGGTAACTGTCACTCAAAACCAAAGGCTCTATAATTTCATGAAGATCAACAGATGTAGCCTGTAGAGGGGATATGGAACACTAAAATAATCTAACTGGTCCCCAGGCTTTGTTACACATGGTGATATTCGAGAAGTCAAGAAAGGCTTCTTCAATGTGCATTGACTCACACCGACCACCTTCATTTTTAGTTTTTTACTTTTTCTCCAAATTGTTTGCAGGCAGAAGTAGTGTCATTCCCATCCCATAATCAAGTCAACTGCAGATTTACGTTATTATCTGTGGATTAGTTCTCCATCAAGTTGCCATGGCTTCCAGCCTACTTCCAGGGCAATACAGGCTGCCTATGCCTTCCTCATTGTGGAGCAGACATTGTCCTTAGTACTACCAGATAGCAGCTGTGTAATAAAATCAACTTTATGTGTTGGTTGAGGATCCCAAATTAGTTCCTCAAGATCAAAAACGTGGAGACACACAAAACGGTTGATGAATAGGCTTTGGGTTCTTGTCTCCATCTGGTTGGAAGTCATCTGAAGCAGAAAAAATGAGGAGATGTATATATATATGTATATAAATGCAGGAGAAAGCCACGGAGGCTATTAGGGACAGGAAACCAGTGCAGCCCCTTTCTCAAGAAATCAGATGTCCTCTGGGGCTGTGAGATGAGCCCTGGAGTGGAGTGCAGGGAGGAGGCCTGGAAAAGGCCGGAAAGAACACAATGCACTGAGTGATGTGACGTTGTGCAGAGCAGGGACACGGAGCTGGGTTGGATGCTCCTGAAGCTGGGGGCCAAGCCAGCACCCATCACCCCAGATTCCCCTCAGTGCCTTCCTGGAAGAGCTGCGGAAATCTCACCCCGAAAGGCAGCCCTGTGCCAGCGGGGCCGGGACCAAGCCGACCCGTGACGGGAGACCCGGCTCTGCCCGGGGGGCGGGCGCCCCGCACTCCTTTGGCCAACGCGACCGCCGCAGCCCCGCCGGGGGCCCCGCACC
>VZTJ01004286.1:2110233-2152974 GCA_013397795.1 Orthonyx spaldingii
GTGGGGCGGCGTCGCGGGGCCCGGGGGGAGCCGCCGCCGGCTCCCGCGCCCCGGGCACCGCCGGGGAGGCCGCGGAGTCGGGGCTGGGCGCGGAGCACCGGCAACGCTCCGGGGGTTTACCCGCGGCGCTTGGGACTTGTACAGCACCAGGAGAAATCCCAGGTGCTGCCTAGGAATGGGAAGAAGCGGGATAGTGGGGCGTCTTCCAGCTTGGTTCAGGATCCCACGTTTCTGTCGTTTCCTGTCAGCGCGGTTTGATCATCCCCAAAACATCTCTTGTTCCAGGTGCGTTGGCCTTTGTGTTTGTGGGATGATGCTGCCAAGGTGTTTCTACCTCCCTTTGTCTGGGTGTTGTGGAGGGCTGTTTTATTATGGTAGTTGCTCTGGCCTTCTCTGCTTCTGTCTCTCATGATGAGTGTATTAGAGCTCTTCGGAAGCAGCGTGATATATTCATTTGAACTTGTTTCTCTTATCACCTCTTCTCTGGTTGATAAGTGCTCCTGGCTTTCCAAGGGGAGCATCCTGTTCTCTCCATGGTGCTTCTCATCAAGATGCCAAATGCTGGCCAGCACTCTTCCTTTTTTACTTCCCAGGCTGTCCTCAGTTTTCATGCTCAAGAATTATTTATTTTTTAAACAGCTTGCAGCAGGAAGGTTTTGTTTGCGGTTCTGTCTGATGTTCAGCCTTTCACGGTGATCGCTCTGCCCCACAACATCATGTTTTCCCCAGTGCGATGGTGTGGCTTGAGTGCTTGCTGAAGCTTCTCACCCAAGTGCTGCTGCTTGTGCTCTCCCAAGAGCCAGTGACAATCGTGCTGTGCTCATTTACCCCTTGAAGTAGTGTATTCTCCCACACGTAGGTGTCGAGTATGACTCAGGCAATGTGTACAGTTGCAAGAAGAAAGATGCTCAGCATCGAAGGAGTGTTTATACAGTGTGTCTTGCTAGGAGTTGTGAAGGAGTGCACAAACATGGTGACATGAAATTCTTCCAGCTCTTCAGAGTTGAACTGAGGCAGAGGTCCTGTGTAGTTACAAAAGATGCACCAATTTGCTCTGCATATAGTGGTTTAACTGGTTGTTGTTGATGTAAACCGGGGTAAATCAACTGAAAATTGCCCAGGAAGGGACTTGGACTGGTTTAGCAAAAGTCTGGGGTTTTTTTGTTTTTAATTGCAAATGAGTACAATTTCTCTACAGATAAAAGACTCACCCCTCCCATTTACATTAAAAACTGTTTTGTTGTCTGTTCAGTGGATAATGCAAGATAGTAAGATTGCAGTGTTCAGCCATGGGGCTGCAACAGCATGTGTGTGTGTGTGTGTGTGTGTGTGTGTGTGTGTGTGTGCAGTAATGTGTAATGCTGGTGGTCATGATACTAGGGATTGATTGTGGAATTAATTAGCAGAAAGTTGGGGTTTGTTTCTGTATCAAATAGTGGGAAACAGTGGAGAAATCAGGTGAGGTGCAACTACGAGAGTCCAGTTTGTAAGTGTGTCTGTAGTCAGTGTAGCTATTCAGATTAGGACACTCATATTGTACTTATTTGGCATTCTTAGTGTAATTTTAATCTTTCCATATGTATATATATGGAAAAGATTTTTCAATCCTTTTATTATAAAAGATAAAAATAAACATATGTGTGTGTGTATGTATATATGTACAAATATGTACCATCATTTGGAACTAGGTGATCTTTAAGGTCCTTTCTAACGCAAACCATTCTGTGATTCTATGTCCAGAAGTTTCCCTTGACTTTTTTTTAGTTTTTAAAGACTGTAGTTTATATATTTGGAGAATCTTCTCGTTTTTGCGAGCAAGAAGTACCAAATTTGAAGCCAAACTTACAAATAATATCAGAGGTAGGAAAAATGTGTTCTTTAATGTTTGGGAAATTCAGTATCTTTTAACTTAAGAGACAAAACACACCGCCTTTCATGAGGATTTCTGTTCAGATAGTGCCTGCTTTTGAAGTACCTTATTTTAGAATAGCGGCTTCTTTTTGGTAAATCCTCTCTGTTTAACTGTACGTAATGCTTACAAGAGGAATAAAGAGCCTATTCTTTGATGTTTTTTTTTTCTCCCTCTCATATGTACTAGAGGCTTTCTGAAAGCTGGAAATAACACCAGCAACTGTTGTACCTTGTTTTTCCTGGAGATCCTGTCAATTTTCTACTTCCTGTTCCAGAGCCACAGGCTGTTGCTGTGTAAACTTGGTGACCCCGTGTCTCTGGGCTGATAGCAAGGAATCACGGAATGCCATGCCCACTACCATTTCTTCTTTGCATAACCTGTACCTACCAATGGCTCAGGGCATAAACACTGTGTGTAATGCTGAAATAAATCATTTAGCTGTAGAAATTACCAATGCAGCTGTAAAACTAATAGATTTTTTGGGGGTCTGTTAGCGTGAAATATCAAAACTGGCCTATAGGAAGATAAGATTGTAGCTAGTTATTAAGACCTTGGGGCAGAGGGTGCCTAAAAGCTTCGAGCAGCCCTTAAATTTACTGGGCTTCTTGTTTGCTGCTGTCTCAGGCCAGCATGCTCAGACAGCTTATGCAGTTAGGGTTTCATTATCTAATCCATCTTTGATCAGGCCGGATAAATGGTGTTTGGCCAGTGCTGATCTTGTTAGGAGGGTGGTGTAAAGCTGCTTGAGTTGGGATTGGGACAAATCGGATCATGGCTGCTATCTGCTTCTGGGACATATTTCAGTTAATCGTGGCGTGGGAGGTAAAGGTCTACCAGGAACTGCTGGTTTTTAGCTCCCTCTTTTCCATACGTGGCAAAAGTCAAATGCCACCAGCCAGGAATGTCACCTGGAAGTATTTGGATAGGTTTGTAAGCTTTGGAAGTAAAGGGCCCCAAAGGTACTGCTGCTTTTTAACTGTATAAATACTAGCAAGGAATTACCTCACGCTCTGTTTGCTGACTTGGGTGGTTGAATCATTTGGATCAGCTTGTTGATCTGGGTAAAAATAATGCCTTACACAGGGGAAAAGGAAAAAAAAGAAAGTTATATTAGCCTAAGTCACTTGTGAAACTGCACTGAAATGCAGTTGTTGATGCAGCTGTATTTGCTTCTTGTCAGAAAACATTGCCTGCTGCACAGGTGGAAGAGAAAGTACCCTTGCAACAATCTCTCTCCTCCTCTGTTCCTCACATGATCAAAGATGAGAAATGTTGTGGCTAGGTGGGAAGTGTCCCTTTCTCTTTAAAACTGCAGACAAGGGTGTAATTCCAGGTTGCTCTTTTTGTCTTACCCTTCAAGGTGCTAGAGGTGTATGAGACTGCTTACACTACTGAAAAAGTTACTAAAATATCTTCCCCTTGCTTTGCATGGGGTTGCATGAGTTACTCAACTCCTCATTCAGTCCCCAGGCTGAATTTTGATTTAACTTTTTTATGGGGTCTAGGCTGGTCAGCAAATTAAAATTATACCTGGTGATAATGTATGGGTGGAATTAGATGCAAGGTGTGGACAGAGCTGGTCCTTGTTCCTCTTTCATGAATGACTTGTGTGCTCAGTATTGCTGAATATTTGGGAGAATTACTCTTCTTGCAGCTGTGAGCGTGGCTGACTGGTCAGGACAGACAGTTAATGTAGCTGTGGTCTGTGCCCTGCCCAGTCCACATAAACCTTTAGTGGCAGCAATGACTGGTGACTTTGTGTTGTCATTCAGCCATGTCTGCACAGGGTTCATAAAGATGAGTAGTGGTGTTGAGATCAGTCCCCTGTGACTAAAAGATGATGTAATAGACGATAAGTCTTTGCTCCACAAGAAAGTCTGTGGTTTCTCATCCTGCCGTGAGCCAGAAGATGGTCTGTGACAATCTCTACCAGCCTGACTCCTTTCCAGCACAATGGCTGGAAACCTTGAACTACAGTGTGCCACAGAAAGGGGAGAATGGGGACATGACTGGTGCTTCATAACAACCAGGATCCTTCTTCAGGCTGTGGCCTGTTTGTGGTGCTCCGGAGGACGGCAAGAAATCAGTCTGCTGATAATTTCTAGATAGGTTTGGGTTTACAAGTAAGAGGGCTGGCTGGGGTTGTAATTGAGAAGGGGCCAGTGAATAACAGCTTTTGTGCTGTGAGGGACCCTTTGGAAGTCTGTATTTCTAAATCTTACAGAAGAGAACATCTAGTTCCAGTAAATTGTGGAAGAGCTGTGTAATCAGGTTAGTTTTTTCCTCCCTCTTATTTTTCATGGCATGGCTGTCTTCGTAAGGAGATGCAGAGCAATGCCGGGGATACAAGATACTTTAGTAAAAGAAATGAAGTTCCACTCTTGTGAAGTTGACCTCTGCCTTGGATCCAGGATGAGGTTTCCTGGGATGCTGTTTTGACAGAGTATTGCTGATGTGATGAGATGTAATGAATCTAAACCTCTAAGTTTGTTGTTGTTTCTCTGTTTGCTTTTGCCCTTTGTTTTTTTTAAATATTTGGATGTTATGAGTTAGACTTGACACAGTCTGGGAACACTTAGAAAATCTCTAGTTCAAAGAAAACCTTTGGCAAACAGACTGAAAGTTGGGATTTTAGAGTTGTTAAGAATGCTTTAATATTGGCTCTTTTCTTGCCGTATTCAGGAAAATGGAAAGCCCAAGTGAAGAATTCTGCATGCCTTAGTACTCCTCCCAGCTCTCTCAGTATTTCTCTGTAGATTCCAGAGGTTTGTGTTCAAAGGTGATGGCCACAGTTGTGAGGTTGGAAGCCAAACAGAGGTCTGGCTCTACTGGAGATGCTTTCCTTCTGCATATGTGTACCAGCTGTAGACCTAAGCTTTTTATTTTTCCTTTCAGAATTCCTGTTTAGAAACATGAGCGCTCTGGTATTTTGCAGGAAGCCTCGTCTGTACCTTGCATGTTGGAAAGGTTGCCCACCTAGCTGAGTTTGGAGCAGCTCCCAGGCACATGCTATGCAATACCCTCTGTTAGCTGTTTCTCCCAGTGATCCAGCAAGCAGGGCCCCTGCTTTGCCCTTCACCATTGGGTGTTTGCACCTCTGTGTTGAAGGTTGTCTCAAAGAAGTGCTGGTCACTGAAGGTTGAGCACCTGTGTTCCTGTGCTGGCTTCATGCTTTACTGTGACTGTGCTTTCGGTGACTGCTGTGATGAGGCTGGTGGCAGCAGGAGTACCAGAACACATGAAATGCGAAGGAGGCAGTAAAATAAAATAAAATAAAATAAAAATAAATCAGATGCTTCATTTGCACTAGAGGTAAGGAAGCCAAACTGAAGTTGAGACGGATCTGAACAGGGTTCTGTGTGTGGTCTATGGCCCCCTGGAAACTGCTGCTAAAGGACATACCTCTGTTAGCTTGGAAAAATAAAGCCTGTCGTTAGCAGTGTTTGGTTGGCTGCACAGAAACCTCTGCCCCTCTGGAAAATGTTAGGAATCACATTAGTTGAAGATGTTTTAAAAAGCTATCACTATGCTACTGACTTTTCTTGTGGCACACAGCAAACCTTAGTTTTTGCATGAAGTGAAAGAGAAGGGCAGATGTTTTGGTTGTCTGGAAATCTCTTATTTAATTTGCCCATCTCTGATATTACTTGACCTTCTGTGTGTGTGTGTTTGCTGTTGAAATGCAGTGGCTGAGGGATCAGAGGAACATCCAGAAGAGAAGTGAGAGAAGCAATTAGAGGTAACGAGTTCCAGTTCATTGAAGCATTCTGTTGATCTACATTTTACAGTGGTATTGAGTGGACACCCGAGTGTAGCTGTCATGAGATAATCCCAATGTTTAGGGATTAGAGCTGCTTGACTGCATTTTGGGCCTTAACTCCCTTTGCTCTTCAGTAAATTTAATTTTGCCAGCAATCTTTTGTAAATTCAGTTTGGAAGATGTGTATACATTTTCCCCAGCGTGCTTCCCCCTCCCTCTGCTTCACTTTCTTGCATGCACCTCCTTTTTTCCAGGTTGAATTAGAGATGTTTGTAGGAGCCAAATCCAATGATGGCAGGGGCTGTATGAAACAGTCATCACCAGTCTTGGACCATGGCACCATCCTGACCCTGCAGCGTTCCCTGTCAGGGCTCTGCCAGGCTGTCCCACTGAGCTGTGCCTGAGTTCCTCTCCTGCAGGAAAGCTTTACTGAGAAAGGCCACATCGTTTTCTAGGCTTCTAACCTGTATTCTCGGTTCTGGAAGATTTCCAGGGTGTTTGTGAACCATTCCAGTCTTTCTCTCATTTGGCTTGTCACACATACATACAGCATCTATCTAAAGCACCCCTATCAGCTCTCTTACTCGACTGAAGGAAATGAGATTGCAACTCCTTAGCAGTGATACCAGGTATTTAAGTGACCACAAAGAAAGAAAGGTTGTGTACAAAAGCCCCCTTGTTTAAGGAGCAGCATCAGCTGAACTAAAGCTGGATCCAGCATCTGCTTGGGCAGAGCAGGAAACTTTGGCAGTTTCTGTCAGCTCACTTGGTGTGACATTGATGTTCAATCAGCTATACCATTGTGCCACCTCCTAACCTTTGGAGTGTGGGCAGAGGGCACATGTGATTCACACTGATTAGAAAAGAAGTAATGAGATCTTCTACTTGGATAGGATAGTGGGATTCAGGCTGGCATGTTTTTGAAGTGGCTATGTGTTACTGGGTCTGTTGCTTATGTTTGCCTTTGTCTAATAGAGTTTGTGGTGCAGAAAGATTGGATGCTGCTTCAAAGAGCATGGAATAGAAGCACTTGTTGCTTTTTTTGTATGACTTTACTGGGTTTTGTCTGCTCATAATTGCCTCAACAATAATGCAGGTATTGGTATAGAGATCATGAAGAAGCTGCACCATTTAAGGGGGAAAAAAACCCCTCATTGTGTCAACACTTTTTCTCTCTGACTGTACATAGCTAAATATCTTTTAATAGAGAGGCTAAAGAATCAACCTTCTGTGGCTTTTCTGTGTCATAAATATCAAAATATGCTCCCCAGAGGCCTGTGAGGCCTTGGGATCTGGATCTGGCTCTGGCTCAGGTTTCTTCAAGGGACTGGAGCATTGTGCTCTTTTAACTGAGGCTTTCTGCACAGCTTTCCTGCTGCTATTTCTGTAGGAGATTCTTGCAGACATTTGGGGTGGTTGTCACCGTTGAGGGTAATGCCCAGGAAGAAAATCCGACCAAGGCATCACTAAAAGCCTTGATTTAGTGCTGTGTAGGCTGAGGGGAGGCTCTAGCTGGGATCCTGGTGCTATAATTTGCTGCTTGCGGTAGCTGTTGTCTTTCCCGGATAGGGGTGGGAAGGTCGCCTTTCCTCCAGCCTGCTCACTGACCTCAGGGAGTGAGGTGGGGGAGAGGCCAGGCTCTGCCCTGCTGCAGGGCTGGGCACCTTCTTCCTAGATCCCTGGATCTGCAGGCAGAGTAGCCAAGCATGACATGCCGAGCAGCTCCTGTGAGAGATCGTGCTTCTGAGCCACCTCCGTCTGGCTTTTTGATTTTATTCTCTTCTGTGGCTTTGCTTCCTTTTTGTGGGAAGAAGAAATGAGGGGAAGTGCAAGCAATGGCTTCTTCATTACCCTTTGTACTCTGCTGTCCTGGAAAGCAGGTCCATCAGAGGCCTCTTTCCTACCCTTATTTCATGTTAAAAACCCTGTGCAGCTTTGGAGCGAAGCTGGACCGGGATGGAGTAGATTTTGTAGGTGCTTCTCCTTGCCTATAGTCACCAGTTCTTGAAGCTGAGCTTTGGAATGACCTGTGGCTGTTCCTAGTATTAAACACCTCTCTCTGAGTGATGCTGCTTCTGCTCCCATGAGTAGGACTAGCCACACAGCCTGGGGAGATCCAAAAGGCTCCTTCAGGGAAGGAAACCTAGGCTGTGATGTTGCTGCAGCAGATGGATGTGTGGGGCATACCGAAGGAAGTAGGAGCTGGCAGCATGGTACAGGCAGATGTCGTGGCGTGTATGAGGGTGGGAAACAGGTGTTTGTGTTATATATAAGGAATGATTTGAATTGTGGAGTAAACTGAGGCAATAAAGTGTATGCAACACTGCTGCTGACTTGCAGCAGCAGATCTGAATGTTTCTTGGAGAGCCTGCAGGAGAATCCAGCTGACTTCTGAAGCACCTGCCTGTCCTGTTATTTGTTTGGTCCAGTAGCAGAAATTGAAGTGTGTGGAAATGCAGAATGCCCTCAGTGCTCTAGTTCTAGGAGGAGGTGTGCTCTGCAGTGGTGCTGGAGTTATGTTTGTCCTGGGTGGTCTGGAACTGCAGGTGCTGATTCCTTTATGCAAAGGGTTGAGGAGACAGACTGTGCCAGGGTGAGAACCTGTGCACAGCAGGCTGTGACTGGGGAGACTTTAATATGTGGTGCATCCGCAGTGAAGGGGCCAGAACTCATAGCCAGTAACTGCCCGGCGGAAGAATGTGACAAGAAGGCGTCATGTGAGGTCATAATTATGTGGTCATACCTTCTGTGTTTTTAGAGATGACTTCATCTCTGCCAGTGCAGCAAATGGATGGTGTTCACTGAGGCGCTATTAAACTTAATGGGAGTTTTGTAACCAGTTAAAATGGGTGTAAGGTCAGGTTTTGGACTATCCAATATTTCATTTCTTGTCTTTCATGTCATGTATGACCCCAAACTGAATATACTGCAGATAATCTAAACTTGCACTGAATACAGACCTATTAATTTTTAATGGCCTCTTCTACAGTACTCACCACTGCAGTGTGGGTGCTTCACAGGTGTTAATGATTTTATTTTTTAGTTTTCTGAGAGGTAGAAGAGGTATACTGTGCCGTATTGTGGAAGTGGGGGATTGAAGTGCCTGGTAATAAGACCAGTTTTGCAAAAAACCAATTGACACTTACAACTTAATTTATTTTTATTTGTATTTTTGATTATAGCTGGGGCTTTTTTATTGAGGTGGGGTTTTGATGATGTTTTAATCGTTGATCTACAGCTCTCTACAACTTCCACTGTATATATGATGCCTACTGGTTCTATAGACTGATTTTTAAGTATGTCATGTTGGGCAAATATACAGTGATGTTGCCTTTATCTTAAAACCCAGCAGAATATCTTGAATTAAGGAACTTGTTCAGCATTGTAGTGAAATTTTACTTGGAAGATAAGGTTTGAAATCTAACTTTTTAAGTAGAATGAATACTGCTTGTCTTAAACTACAAAACCACATACCCTTTGGTTTCTGCAGCTGTTTATACTGCTCAGAACATGGTGCTTCCTAGGCTTGAATGAAGCAGGAATTAGGAAAAAATAGCACATAATCCTGATTTGTTGTAACATCCCTGCATATGAGGAAGCATTGGAAGTTGCATGGATGGTTGCTATTTTCTAATCTGCAGCCCATGACTTTTGCAGTTGCTATTTTAGGAGAGAACATAGCTACTTTGCCTTTTGAGTTAAAAAGTGTGTTTTGGTCTGTTAGGAAGCAGAGAGCTGCTGTGTGGAGAGCAAAGGCAGGAACCAGCTCCTGACCCTCTCCATGTGCTTGCTGCCAATGGGGTCTGGCAGCTGTCCTCCCTCCTGGGAACACAGGGCTCAGCGGGGTTGCTTGTGGGGTCAGCGAGGAGCACAGAGAGGCATCTTTTGCTGAGGAGACTTTGTGACACATTAGGGCTGCAAAGCATCCTGCCACTTGGGATGCAGATTCTCAGGTGAAAAACACGTGGGTGATCATGGACTTGGTATCTCCTTTTTGTTTGCTGAGTAATGAGTCCTTCATGCATCCAATCACTGCCTGCTTTTTATTGCTTCTGCATGGGTGTTCAGTTTTGTTCTCTTCTTCTTAGCTGAGTAAAGGGGAGGCCAGAATTGTGTTATATAGCTGGGGTTCTGTCATCTTCAGAGAGCCCCAGACAACAAGCCTAGTTTTGGGCTGGATGCCTGATCGTACTGCTAGGATTGTCAGACTACAACACTGGAAGTAGTATAAAGCTGTAGGGGAGGAATAAACACCCCATCCCACTGCTTTTTGGAAAGAGGAGATAAAGACCAATCTGGCAATGCCTTCTTTCTGCCTCTGCATGTGTTATGGGAATTCTCATTGCCTTGAAGTGAGGGGAGAAGATGAAGCTGGTGTCCTCTCCAAAGCTCACATGAATCCTGTGGAGACCTGGCATCTGCTAATGTCACCAGCTGGATCTAGCAGCTTTTTCCCTGTATGACCTTTATACCTAAGCACTTCTTGGAAAAGTCTGACTTCCTGAGCTGGTTATATTTCCCTAAGAGGGTGGTCTGTATGCCAAGTGCCTCATGTTGTGAGAGCTGAGCTGAGAGGTCACAGAGGAGTCAGGGCCACCATTTGTGATGGTGGCATGGACTCAGCAGGAGGTGACAGTGACATTTGGGGACAGTGCTGTCGGTGTGATGGTTGGATGTCAACCATGGGCCAGAGAACGCTTCAGAGAAGAGAAGGAGAATGTAAAAGGAAATGGACCAACTGTGGATTTTGATTGTCAGATAGAGAGGGTTAGAGTGGAACTTAACTCTGTAGTGTTTCCATCTGTTGTGGTTTAATCCCAGCTGGCAACTAAGCCCCACACAGCTGCTCACTCCTTCCCGCTAGGATGGGGGAGAGAACCAGAAGACTAAAAGTAAAAAAAACTTGTGGGTTGAGATAAAGGCGGTTTAATAGGTAAAGCAAAAGCCACATGTGCAAGCAAAGCAAAACAAGGAATTCAGTCACCATTTCCCATGGGCGGGCAGGCAGGCATTCAGCCACCCCCAGGGAAAGCGGGGCTTCATCATGTGTAGTGGTGATTTGAGAAGACAAACTTCATTCTGAATGTCCTCCCTTTCTCTTTCTTCCCTCAGCTTTATGTGCTGAGCATGATGCCATGTGGTATGGAATATCCCTTGGGTCAGTTGGGGTCAGCTGTCCTGATTGTATCCCCTCCCAACTTCTTGTGCTCAGCTTCCTCACTGGTGTGGTGAAGCAGAAAAGGCCTTGACTCTCTGTAAGCACTGCTCAGCAGTAACTAAAACATCCCTGAGTTATCAGCACTGTTTCCAGCACAGATCCAAAACATAGCCCCATAACAGCTACTGTGAGGAAAATTAACTCTATACAAGCCAAAACCAACATACCATCTGTCCATCCCTTCTCTCAGTGCCCACTTGTGACCTGTCAGTGCCCACATGGATGTGGTGAATGAGGCTAAGATGGGTACTTGAGTATATATTGTCTGACACCTGATATTTGTCTATATATATATATGTGTGTGTGTGTTTGTGTGTGGCTTTGCCAGGAAATTGAAATTATGCTCGTAATTAGGTTTGGTTTTTGTGTTTGCCTCTGTCCCCTATTTACATCCTTCCAGAAAAGACTTGCTGCATTTCAACATCTTGCCTGCTCCCTTCTGGCTTTCAACAGGGGTGTCATATAGTCAGTGCCAAATGCTACAGTTTCAGAAAAATAAGTTTTATCTGTTGATAAACCACAAATTTAGCACCACTAAGAATTCTTCATACTTCATGTTGTGTCTTATAACCTCTCTGTCTATAGGTCTGATAACATATCTGAGTGTATCCCTCTCTTTCAGCCAGACCAACGTGTAAGTTCTCCTGGAGATGGTTGTTTCCCATGGGGAAGGTGTTGACTTGAATAGATGGAGGTACTATGAGACTTCCTGTGTGTGTGTTTTCCACCTTAAAGGGTTGAAAAAGAATTTCTCCTTTGCTGGCCAATGAGTTGATGTTTTCGTCTTGGGCAGTATCAGGTATTTGTGACTGCTTTGCATGCCAGGAGGAGCATGAGTTGGATTTGCTTCAACCACGACCCCTTTAAGGACTAGGAATTACTTGATGAGTGATTACGCTCAACTCTGGACTCTTAGTTGATGAATGTAGATGGAGCATGTCCATGTTTCTTGGGAAGGTTTCCTTAAATAGGCATGACCTTTCTAGTGAAAACAGGAAGATAGTTGTTGCTTTTTCTTTTCCCCCAGTATGGTATTTGTTTCATTTTTGGACCTTATGATTACTGCAGACATTTACCATAGGAGTAGCTCATAGGCTTGGTAGCTTCACGGGGCAGAATTTGGCAGCTCCATTGGAGTTTTGGTAGGAGTATTGGCTTGCTTTGCAGTGTGGCATTTGATATAGCATTTGTTCCATTCTTTTTGTACCAGCCACTGTTTTTCACCTTTGGTGATCCAGTTCTCCTTTCTTATCATTTCTGGCATCCAAAACTCTGAGGCGTCTTTATGTGCAGAGAAAGACTAGCCAGTCTGCATGTTCTAATATGCAGATGTAGAATGGATAGTGGTTCAGTAGATCTGGATCATCTTATGTTCTTGTTTCTGTTGGATTTTAGTAGATGTGTGGAATCTGCAGGCAAATTGGAGAGAATGATCCTGTTACCTCAGAATGAGGAACTTTCTGGCTGCCACTTGAATGTGATGACAATCTGCCTGAAGTAATGCCTGTCCCTGACTATCCTTGGGAAGTGTAGCAGGAGATGGGTGTGTTTGACTCTCCTGTGCACTGAAATCTTCCAAGATGCCTGGTGTCAGCTAGTCACTGTTGCTGAGAAGGTGTTAGCAAGCTGTTTTATGAGGTTTGTGTTTAAATAAACATAAAATCTCTGTGCTTGGACTGTTGTATCTACTGTAAGGTATTCTGTGAAATTGCTTCTCTTTGATGTGGTGCTTGATAGAGGATGATGTGTATGGTCTGGAAAAGGTGCAGTGGGCAAACTGACCAGCCCTGCTGACACAGTAGTATCAAGTGCTTTGTTTGGCTTGTGTAGTTTACCTGGTCCTCAGGGTTAGTCTGCGCGTTCTCCTGAGCGGATTCTTATACTGGGTCAGCAATTTCTTGATGCCTGAAATGTTGGAAGTTTGCAATTAAAGATTCTAAGGTCTGTAGGTCTGTCTGATTGGTTCTGGGATTGACAATTTTTACTTTTGTTTTTAGGATAGGATTTTAAAGACAATCCCTAAATCTCTGGACCCCTTGGGCAGGAGTAAATATGTGGCATTGTTCCTCTTCCATGGGTGAATTCCTACCGTTGTAAGGCTTTCTCTGCCTCTGACTTCCTGGGCAGGATTTTTGATGATGAATACAGTCACATTAAGTAGTGGAGAGCTTCTTAATAGGTCACTTCCCAACATGACTTTCCAGGTAAATATGTTTGTGGCCTGTATGGATTTTCCTGAGGTGTGGAGTCTGTAGGATGGTTAGCTTCGCTCTCTGAATGATGTGCTTATATACAAATGGTTACTGCAAAGTGCTCATGGAGGCAACTATCTTCATGAAGTTGCTTGAAAAAATTACTGTTGCATTTGTACAGGCTGCATTTGAACAGGTGCACTGTGAAAATAAGATTGCCGTGGGAAGGGAGGATGGGATATCACTCATCTCCCAAAGGCCTCTCTGTCCCAGGGAAGCCAGGACAGGTGGTCCTGCTTTCCCTGGTGACTCAAGGGGTGTTGTTAAATTAGCCCTGGACTGGAGTTGCTGGAAGTGTGTCTAGTCAAATGCTAATTCAGCATCCTGTGTGTGAAGCTAATTGGCAGGGTAGAAAAAGCAGTGTTGCCTGTAGGAAACTTTCGTCTTACCTGGAAGAGCTTAAATAGTAAAAATGTAAAATATCCAGTATGAAAATTTCTTCTTCCTTGCACGGTTAGCAGTGATAACGAAAAGCAAATTTTTCAGTTCTGTGTTCAGAGCTCTCTCATAATATTGTCATGGCTTATACTTCTGTTTACAGATTTCCCATGTAGCTGAATTAAATTAACAAGACCAGTCAATTCATTGCTGCTGTATTTAAACCCCTGGGCAGCAATGAATCTGGCAAGGATGGAGCATCATTTTCATGTGCTGCTTGGAAAGAGAGGGTGTACAGCGAAATGAAGTAGTGTTACTGCTTGGGGGAGGGGTTCACAGTCATGGCTCAGGTGGCAGATGAAGAGAACAGTGTAGGTTCCCAGAAGTCTTTTTTGTCCACTGCTTCCAGAGTGGCTCAGTCACTAGGTAGCATGAGGTTTTTTCTGTCATGTATGGGCTAGCCAAAGACTAATACATCCACAGAGTTTGTTCAAGGCAGATAGCATTACAGGAATCAAAACAGATCTCTTGGTTCCTGTTCATTGATTTAATCCTTTGTTTTTAGCAGTTAAATATCTCTGTATTCTTTAGCCTGGCCTCAGTTATCCTGGATTTGAGCCCTTCTTAAATCCTAATTGCGTAGTATTCATGTTAGGAAGAAAGGTGGTGTGAGGTAATGCACAAAGAAGTGAAACGAGTCCTCCAGGTCACCTGCAGAGGAGCAGAAATCTCAGAGCCCTGGGTTCAGTGGGCCATCTTTCCTCCCCTAGCTTGAACTAGGTGGCCTCCTTTATTGCTGCCCCCTCCTATCTAAAGGGTGGTCTTGGAGGCTTTTTAGAACGAATGGTGAGCTGCACACTGCTCTTGCCTTACTCTGCATCAGCTTGCTGTGTTAGCAGAAGGTAGTTTGCAGCATTTTAGAGCATCTTTCCCCAGCACCAAAATTCAAAATTAAAATTAATTAGATATATGGATCTGCATCCTGTTGTTAAATGTTTCATATTTTCTTTAGGTGTGTGCAAAATATATAATATGGTGGAAAAGGTGCTACAGATTTATCTTTTTTTTTTAATGCCCTCTCCCATGAGTCTGCATAGCTTGTGAGACTGGGATGATACTATATGCTTAGCTTTGCAGCCAATTTGGAATTCTGGGCTTTACTGTGCCATGTTTGCTTCTCTTGTCTGTTTCCTCCAAGTTTTTTAGGTGAAATATACAGATATTGGTGCAGTTTGCTTAGCAGAAATTGTCCCTTTGTAGCAGCTGGTGAGTGGATGATGGACAGCTGATTAAGCTAAACCTTCAAAAGGCTTTTGAAAAAAAACCCCAGTAGTATTAAATTTATATTTGCAAATGTTGTATCAGTACTACTGAGTTAGGCAGCTTTAGACCACCTGGTGTAGATTGGTCTGATTGATAACACTGCTTGGCTTTGGGCCACCAATCCTTGTGTCTGTGGGGTATTTACAGTGGGCACAGCCTCTGTGTAGTGATTCCCTGTGTTGGGGTGCATGGTGTGAAACCATACCTCAAGGCCAAGCTGGGGTTAAATGGGTTCCGAAAGAAGTAATCCTTTCTCTCTGCCCTCTATTTGGCACAGAGTTTCTTTTTCATGATCTTATAGAAATTAAGTAATGCCAAAGAGATGAATTTATCTCTGAATCCAGTGGACTCTACTATGGTGGATGTGTTGCCTCTGCTGTCCTTTCGAGATGCAAGGTGGTGTCCAGTGCTGGCTGTGCCCATCTCAGCAGTGCTGACAGCAGCAGTGTGTGGGTTGATGTGGCACGACATACCCGCAGTTGAGCTGCATGGCACTTCTGTCACCTGGTAGTATCTGTAGCTCCTCAAGGAGAGTCCTTTGCATGTTTAGTACCACCATGCCACTGTCAACCTCTTTCGCATCCACACTGCTTTAGAAGTGAGTGGCCCGTCTTGCAGAGGAGAGGGGTAAATGCTTGCTCATCCACGGTTCCTCTGGTCCAGGTGTGTTTTCAACTCTGCCTTTGTATTTGATGGCAGGTCCTCCTTCCCCTTGGTGTGTGTCTGCAACGTGCTCATGTGCCGGCACGCGTGTGCTGCCCTTGAAAACAGACCAAACTTATTAAAATCATTGCTGGTTGCCATGGCAGCTGTTGTCGCTGTGGGCTAATAGGAAAGGCAATTACTGCTGCATGCTGGGGAGTGTACGGGGAGGGTGTGGGCAGGGAGGTACAGGCGACTGCATGCTGATGAGTTGTATGACTGATAGCTTGGATGTCACAGTGAGCAAGCAGCAGAGGAGGGAAAGGCAGGAGATACCCTCTAATAAGGTTTGGCCAAATATGCCGTATTTCCACCTCCTGGGCGGGCTCACTGAGAGATTCCCACCCTTCCTTTGATTGTCAGGGGAAATCTCGGGGTTGAGTTTCACATTTTCAACTGGGCACAGCATAGTGCTGCTCAGTGACTCTCAGCTGGCTCAGGAAGTGAAACGGAGCTGGAAAACTTTATGCATGGTGACGATACTTATCTGGTCCCTTTCCTTGCTGTCTCCTCCCTGTGAATATTCCTCTTCAGCTCGCTCTTTGCTGTTTCCTGTAGGTTGAACGTCATGATATAAAATAGCTCCAATTTTCTTGGAGTGAGTAGGATCACTTAAGAAGACTGCTTCTTGTAATGAATTTAAAGCTAAAGGGAAATTACATCCTTCATCTTTATTCTCTCAATTTGGGCAGCATGTGTCCAAGCAATGCCAGCACTCTTTGTGCCAAGTGCAAACATGAAAAGAACTGGGACTGTTTTATAGTGTGGAGCTTGTAGGAAATTAGTAAATTCCTTGAAAGATTTGAGCTGGGGAAGTAGGTGAGAGCTGTAAATCTCAGGGATATCAAAAACTACTTTGGCAGTGTTTGACAGAGCACTGCACTCCCAAATTGAAACCCTGTATCCCCTCCAATTTGTGCTGCTTTCCCTTTCCCTTGTGCTAAGAAATGGCCCGAGACCTTGTTGCACAGGAGCTCTTCCAGGAGGCTCTCTTTGTCCATTAAGAGGCACATCACATAAGTTTCTTCTGGCTTATAGAGTCCATGATGGTGTCAATGAAGCTAAAACGATGGCTGTCACCCACTTCAATAGGGAAACAAGTCCCTGGAGGAATGGAGGAGATTTCTGGTCCAGACAAAGTGAGAAGAATAAAACAATCCTCTTGGAGCAGGCAAAATTGGGACCTTGTCTCAATTTCTCTCTTTCGGCTGGTCTCCCAGCAGCTGTTTCCAGCGGCCCTCTGGATCATGCCCCGTTGGGATAGCTGTGGTGACTCACCCGGCTGGGATTGTTTCCGTAGCCTGTGAGAGCCTGGCTTCCCAGGGAGCCGTGGCACCAGGAAGGGGAAGGTTTCTGGCGCGTTTGATCCCTCAGTGAAGATTATGCTGTGTCTGTTTAATTAGAGACTGCTGCTTTCTTTACTGGTGCAATAAATATAAATGGAGGAGCTGGTCTAATATACTCGAAGTTGCAAATGTCAGGAGTCAATAGCTTTATTTTCCTCTCACTAAATCTGATTTGGTTTTAAATACTGCCACTAAATCTAATGATGCAGTAATTCCTGTTTGTTAAAAGGAATAAGGGATTTAGATTGAGGCAGACTTCATGCTCTTCTCCCATCTCTTTCTCATCCCACCTCTGTTTTACAAAGGAAGAGCCACTGGTTTCCAGGTGTTTTTACAGTAAGATCTGAAGGTCAAAAGACTTGATCTAAATACACTGTGAACTAAGTTTGTATTCAGCTAATATACCGTTAAGGTTTTCTCTCTGCACAGTTTTTGGCACAGATTTGTACATTCCAAGCATTACCTTTGTGACAGTCAGCAGAGTGCCAAAAAAAATTTAAAAAATATAAAAAATGCAGTGAAGATAAAGAAGCTGCTTCTGGAGCCCAGGCTTCATGTTCTGTCTGGGATTCTTTGTTTGCTGAACTACAGTCTAAGTCCTGGCACGCCCCAGGGAGATCTGTAATGGGACAGACATCTGTGCTTAAGATGCCTTGCCCTGTTGGTCTGCTGTGCAGGAAAAGGAATAAGTATCAAATGAAATTTTTTTTTCCCTCTCTGGGCTCCTACTGAGCACAGTGGACCCAATCTACCTCCACCTGCTTAGCCTTGTACAGTGCCATTGCAGACGCTGTTTGCTTGAGCGTGTCTCTAAGCTGTAGCGCAATGCCTGGGAAGTACAGCTTGCTGGGAAGTACAGCTCGCTGGGAAGTACAGCTGGTACTGCCGGCCGCTGTGTGACATGTACCATCCCGAATTGGTTGGAAAGTCCTTAAGAGCAGAAGCAGTGGGGAGAACTCCTCATGGTGAAGACTGATTCAGTGCTGCTGTCAGCAGTGGTGAGGCTCCACATCTTGCCGTGGACTGCAGTAACTGCTGTTTGTTCATGCCCTGGCCGATTTGGAATGCTTTTGTCCTGGCCAGTAGGATAATGTGGGCTACCTTGTCTTGGGGCAAAGCTGGCTGCTGGGAGGGAGGAGGAGGGAGCATGCTTATTATGTGCTGGAGGCATTTCTGCCGTGTTGCAGCATGTGCTGGGAGAGGCGTGATTGAAAAATGAGAGCACCTAGAACTGTGGCCTGATCTGCCAGGTCTCTTCTGGCCTCAAGACTCGAGGTCTGGCAGAACAGTTTCAGCATTAGATGTCTCTTTGTGGAATGGGGAGGAAAGAAATCCAGAGATACTTTTTGTCCTTCTTGAAGTTTTCACATTTTTAATGGTGGCAAGAAGAAACTGTGTTTCTGGAACATATTGAGTTGTCATCATTGTCTGTTCTCAGTCTGCATAGAGGAGATGAAAACTCTCCCCAGTGTTTGTATTTGCTCCAGGTCATCATTAGACATGGCCTGACATGGCCTGACCGGCACACAGGTTTTTTTTTCCAAAAGCTGTTTCCTCTGCTGCATGATGCAGTGTTGAGTCAGTAACCCTATTGCTTTGAAGGTTAACATTTTTCACATCCCCAACACTTGTATATTGTCTTGCCTTATCCCTCTTTTCCCTCCCCGCAGCTTTTCCTATTTTTGATAGACTATTCTAACACAAACATTTCCAGGGACAGAGCAGTGGCTGCAAGAGAATAGCCTTCAACCTCTTCTGCTTTAAGCTTTGGGAGCCCGGCTGATGGGGAGCACATGACGCTGCCGGTGGCTTTTCCTTCCCGGCGGGACACAGGGCGCTGTGTGTGCGAGGGGAACAAGCTGTGCTGTGTAGTGTGCCGGCGCTCCGCTCCCGCTGGTGGCGAGGGCAGGCCGGGCTGCTGCCAGCGTGGCACGGCGGGCCGGGCCGGCGGCTCTGCGGGCCCCGTCCGGCCGGGTGCCGCTCGCACACCGCCGCCTGCCCTCACCCCTGACGGGAGAGCGCGGGGCGGCTGAAGGCGATGCGAGCAGGCTTCATCTTTCCTCGGCATGGTGCGAGCGAGCGGAGCGCCTGAATTATTCACTCCTCCCCGGCCTGCTGTTCCTATTGAATTCCCGCGTCGAGGCACCCTGCCAGCACCCGCTGATGAATTCATTGCTGCGCCTGCCCCAGGGGCACCCTGTGTGTTCGGGGCTGGAGGAGGCGGGGGCGGCTGCCCGCGCCGGGCTCGCCCTGGAGTTGTGTAGCTGCAGGTCGGTGAGCCTGGCTTGCCCTGAAGCCCTTCCTTCCATCCGCAGCGTAGGTGGGCGCCGGCCCTTTCGCTGCTCAAAGGGTTGTTGGCAGGTTTGCGTGTGTTTATATCTGTCTCTGCCTTGCAGCCGTGCTGAAGCCTGCCTGGGCTCCCTGATCCTGGTCTTGTCCCAGCTCTCCACATGCAGTATCTGGTATTGTGTCCTATCTGTGTTTCGTCTTAGTGGAGTGTATTTCTCTGCAAACCACATCCTTATTTTTTACACACCATTTGAGGTTCTCCTTACTTCTCTATCCTGAGCTTTCAGGAGTGCTTGTGCTAAAAAAGCAATCACGTTTCACAATTTCTGAAAGGAAATTTTTTTTATTGTTCTGATAGAAACCATTTCCCTTTTGTCTATGATGTTACTGTTAGTAATCTGAATAATTTTTTTGTTAAACATTTAAAAGATCTCTCCTGTTCACATTATCACAACTCATAAAAGCTATTGTAGACACATTTCATACTTTTGGAAGGAGGTTATCGCTTCTCTTAACAAGAACTTCTGGGTGTATGTTTGGTACCATCTTCATTGTGTTGATCCTCTGCTTTGTTCCTCTGTGTTTTCTTTTTTAAGCAATTACAGCAGGTGGCTAGTCCTTGGGGAAGCTTCCTTTGACCAAAGTGCTCTCTGGTCCCAGTTGACAGGGGCGGATGGAGTTTCAAGTCCTCCTCCTGGCTGCACAGAGGAGTGTTTTTTCACCTCTAATTGGATCATGTAAATCTGCTCTTTCTTTGTCCGGTCCTCTTTGTCCTGAATCTCCTTCTGAATTTTGACCAATAAATCAGCCTTGACAATGGATTGACTTTTCCTTTAGTAATTACATTGATATTTGAAAACTAATGTAACTGATGACCAAAATAGGTGTAATAATCAGAATTGTGACCAATAATTTTCCTCAAAAACTGATTTCTGTAGTAGAGGTGAATTATAAGTGATGGAGTACAAAGTGGCAAGGGCTTTTTTTTTTTTTTTTTTTTTAATCCTGTGCTATTACAGGCCTCTGGGACTAATATTTGATAAAGTGCTAAGGGGTCCCCAGGGTCTGACAGATGTTGGAGAAGACAGAGCTCCCTGCCATAGAGAAATCCAGTCCTTTCACACCAGTTCAAATGCTGGATGCTGGAGTGGTGCACTTTCTTCTGGGCCATGGAAAGCTTTTCTTGCTGAATGCTGTCCCCTCAGCCAAAGGCAAAGTCCTTCAGAGTCACTGGCCACAGTTTGCAGTGTGTGGTTATGTTGGGTAACGTGGGAGGAAGGATGCGCTGTCCTTCTTTTCCTCACTTTGGCACTTATGCCTGGAGCAATGGAGTGTGCTGTTACCTCTGAAGTGGTGGCTATGCTATTGCTTGCTGTGGCTTCTCTGCAGCATGGAGCAGAGTAATCAAAAAGGCTGGAAGGAAGGGAACAAAGGGTAAAGTCATCTGCTTTGTCCTTTGTACAGGCAGGAATGGATAGAGGTGTAGTATTCTCTGTCAGTAGAGGAGAGGGAAATGTTTGAAGCAAGCTTTCTCCTGTTGCTTTTAAAGTTGGACAAGTGGGAGACATGAAGTTGCAAAGGTGTGAAGCCTTCGTGCAGCAGCCCAGAGAAAGTCTAGGATTGCGCTTCCTGATTAGCACACAGGGTTTGCAAATGTGTTTTTATTGTGGCAAAAGCATCCAGCCCCTCCAAAAGTAAACGCAAAAGGTGGCAGACTGGGACTCGTGAATGGTGAGACCTACATGTAGTCAGTTGGGAGGGTAAACCTGATTCTAATATGTGGCTTCCAGGATGCAGGAGAGCTGGAATTGCCATCATCAAAGTGTGGTACTCTGTGCTTTTAAGTTCTCTTTGTGTAGTAGAGATTCTAAGTTTTGAAGATTCTCATTCGTAGCCATTTTGGCTTCAGTAATGGCAGCAGGAGAAACAGAAAACTTTTTCTTCCTTCTCTCTTTTTTCTTCCCCCAGGAGATTTTTGACTGTTTTTAGAAGGGAGCAGATTTTGGTCTTTTTCTCTCATCTTCCTGATCTGATTGAAGAGCAGTGGGGGACAGAATTCAATCTGTGATTTGCATGTGTTCAACCCTTCTGTCCTGAATCTGTACAGTGTCTTTCTGTGCGGCTGATAACAGCTTTCTCATGCAGCACTCATATCTATGTCAAATTCCAGTATCCTTTTTTTTTTTTTCCTTTTTCTGCTGCTGCTTTAAAGCCACAAGTAATCCTCCAGGCACCAGTGCTATCTTTCAATAGTCTCTGACTGATGCAATGCTGTTTTCATATGGGATGGGATTTGGGAGGTTCAGTTTTTCACCCAAGAGGATTACAAGCTTCATCTTGATACAAACATTTTTACACTGCAGGTGGTAGTGTTGGTGCCTCAGGACTTTGTTTTTGGCACTAGGAAGATGCACTGAAAATTCAGGAATGCTCCTAGACCTTTCTTCCTTTTTGTGTCAGTTTTAGAGCTGCAAGATCTCCATTGGTGTTGGTAGTTGACTAGAAAGATTAAGGGTCTGTTATGTTTCAGTTTTGGTCAGGTTCATATATAACTATGTATAATATAGGTGCAAAAATATGTTTTATATAGACACAACCTTATCTTCTGTGATCATCATTTAGGTGCTTTCTTGTAATGCATTAAGCAATGTGACTAATATATGAGATTTGTTTCTTCCTCTCTCTGTGAGGGAAACCAATATATGCTCTTTCAGGATTAGTTTTTGAAGATTATTTTTTTATTTTTTTTGTTCACAAAGCATGTGCCTACCACTTCTGGGAAGTGATGAAGTTTGCAGGCCTCCTGGGTTACAAGAGTCATGTATTTTGTAGTATGACCCATGTAAGTGTTCACCCTGATCTGTGCTTAGCCATTTGTATGGAGAACTGCAGTGACTCAAAACATGAAATTGCACCTCCAGTTTCTGTGTGATTTGCAATTTCCTAAAGCTGAGGTCTTGTACTGTCACTGTCATCATGCTGTAGTCCAGCTGACGGGTAATGAAAGCATTAATCACTGAAGCCAGGTCATACTCCAGTCTGAGGTAGTTTCTCAGCTCTTGAATGTGTGCAAATCTTGCTGCTGAAGGCTGGAGTATCAGACTGAGAAGCAGGAACATTTCAAACATATGGATAGCTGTGATAACAGAGGATGCATGCTTTTAGTATGCCTAGTAGTGAAGTCTCCTACATGGCTCATCCTACCATCAGCATTGTCCCCAGAATCAATGTTCTGCAGTTGGTCTTGTCAAATCGATGGCATCTGTTTATGACAGTGGTAGATGGGCCTGTAGCTAAGAGCAGTGCTTTTTGTCTGGAAATCAAGGAGGTCACAAATCTGAAGTACTGAAGACAGAATGGATCTGTGTGTGCTTTTGCAATTTCACTGGGGGAAAAAGGTCTTAGCATCTGTTTTTGTAGGTCTTCTCCAGTTACTGATCTGAAAAATAGCTACCAAGTGTAGATAGTTTTAATTGATAAAAACACCTTTTCTCTCCTGGATTCTCACAGCTCTGGAATAATTAATGGACTAAGCATGACTAGCTTGGTTTTAAGTACTCATTGCTACTACGCTTAGAGCATCCCTTTGCTCATGAAAACTCACTTAAGCAGCTCCAGTCTCTGGTAAAGCAGCAGCAGACTTGAGTTGCTCCTTGCTTCTGATGGAGAAAGGAGCAAAGTATGAGCCAACATCACCTCTATCTGGCTAGGCCATACTGTACTGGAGATGTTTTGGCATGAGGCAAGGAAGCCATGAAATGTGATTACACCATGACTTTCTTCTGCTACTTCAGATGATTGCTTGATGTTTTTGATGATCAGTTCTTCAAGGGAGTAAAAATTCTGAATCCTAAAGCGTTGTTGCAGATACCTGTGTGAAAGGCTCTGAAATACGTGGAGGTCAAGGACTGGTAGTTTCTAAGGAGGAGTCTTGTCAGCAAAGTCCTCATTGCTGCAGTTGGTTTAGGCTGATGGGAAACTATGTTTTTATTGAAAGAGAAGCCCTGCCGACTCCCTGACTCCAACCATGTGGTCACACACCCTCCCATGTACAGGTGTTAGGGATTACGTGGCCTGTAGAGACCACCTTTGTTCATGATCTAATCCTTCTCCTTTTTGAGGGATTAGTTTCCTGGAGGATCAGCAAGCTGATCTGACTTGCAGTTTTCTTCTGTGATCCCTACTGTGCATGCAAGAGGTGACGTAGGGATGCACACTTGGGAATGGGAGAGGAAAAAAACCAGAGCGATTTACTTTGTTGGTACAGTGATTTTTGAGGTTGGCTTAATCTGGCTGTAAAACCCATGCTCTTAAAAGGTTTGTATCACTGTCTAGCTCAAGGGAGTTTGAGGTTTAATCCCTTTATACTTGGGCCGAGCAATGTGCAGAAGGAAGGAGCAAGTAGAACTGAATTTATAGGACTGCAACTGTTCTAGAGCTTTGACTAAAAATGTTGGCTATATTTACAAAGGAACTATGAGAAATAAAAAAAGCAAATGGTGCTGTGGCATGGTTTTAAGATTTGCCTGGCCCTCTCCTCTGCTATTTGCCACAGTGCCTTAGGTCTGGTCCAGCTCAGAGGTTTGCTACCCTGCCAGTTTCTCTGTACCTAATTTGAGATGTTTGTGTGTTCAGTGTGAGGGTGGCTCCCTTTTTTGTTTCCTTCATCTGAATGTGCTGCATAGGAAGATACGCGATGCTGTAATTTCAGGAGCCCAATGCTTTTAGATCTCTTTTGTTCTGCATTTCATCTGTAGGCTCAGGGAGGGAATGTTACTTCTTAATGCAAAGAAGTCTCCAGGGATTGCACACAGGAGAGGTTTTTAGACTAAATTGTGAAGCAAACAAGCTTTAGTTGAATGTGCCGTGACAATCCCTGCCTACACATGCACACTTACAAACCAAGCGGTAATTTCAATTCCATTTTAAAGTTGGAGGAATTGTAATGCTATTGCCTTCCTAGAAGCTTTGTGAAAAATGGTGGTGGAGTGGGAGAGATGCAGACAAGTGCCCCACGGAAGGCAAGGCGGTCAGGACTTGTGGATTATGCACTCCATATGGAGCAGCTGGACGATGGAGTTTGCTCCCTTTTGCCTGGAGGGACCATAGGAGGGGACATGGTGGGGGGGGCTGTGGTTATAGCTGCGGGGAGCTGGAATGGGAAGCAGTGAGGGGGCAGAGGGTACAAATCTGTGAGGAACTAGTTTGGGTTGGTTCCACTGCCTTGTTTATTACATTGCAGGCGGGGAAGGGAGGGGGCTTTGATGCTTTTGTGTGGTGCTGGCAGGAATGTGCAATCCGGGGGTTTTGAGACCTCCTGGAGGGGGGCGTGGGTCTTTTTCCAGTGGCTTCAGACTATCCATAAAGACAATAGGGTGGAACTGAGGCTCTGTGAGGAGTTTGTATGCTGTTCCTGAGGACTTCCTGGGCTTTAACTAAACCTAAAGCTCGTAAAAAGAGAGAAATGCATTGGAGGCATGTAGGATGTTACAGGAAAGAACTGTGTCTGTCTCCTACCTGTTTGACAGACCCAGATCTTGCGGTCTCCCAGATTCCTGGGGTGCAGCAGCCTCGGGCTTTAGTACTACAGTCACCACAAAGATCTCTGGCACCTGTCTTGACCTTTCAAATGCCCAATTTCTTCCTATGAGCTCATGCTGTTTAATTGTAATCTTATTTTTGTTGTTGATGGCTGTATTTAAACACAGGATGTATAAGAATATCCAATACCTGAGACTGCTGGAAGTCTCTCAGTTCATTTTTCCATTAATACATAAAGTTCTTGGCCTTTCTGAGCAGAATACAAGCAGCAGCAGCTATTCCCTTCTAAGCAGGGCTAGCATTCCCATCTGGACCAACCTGAAGAATTCAGACCACTTGTAGATACCTCTCTCGTTATTTTTGCTCTCCAAAGTAGCATGATCTTTCTTAGAAAATTCTTCAGAGAGGCTTGCCTTGCTCCCCTGTACAATGAAATGGAAACAGTAACTTACTGTAAATGTCTGGTTTTGTCCCCATAGCAGAGTTGGATGGTGTTTTGTTTTGAATCTTCCTCTCTTTGCAGAGCGCTCTCCCAACTTTTTGTTGCTTTTTATTAAAATTTTGAAACAAAGCACATACTTAAACTCTTCAAAACTATTCCAGAGAGGAGGTGTTCCTCCTCTGTGAGGGAAGGAGATCCTTTGATAAGTGTTCCTTTTCTCCTTGTTTTAACAGTGTTCTAGCTGTGACATTGCTTGCATGGGAATGCCTCATCCCTCCTGCATAAGTAGTTTGGCTAAGTTGGGACATCATCTGTAGCCTGCCATCCTATGCAGTTTGTCTAGGCTGGATATTTCTGGTAGCTTAGGCAGGATTTCTCTCTTTTCATATGCTTTGCAGTAGGGAGGTGTGACCACAACTGCCGTGCAGGTATCTCAGGGCAGTCGCGTTTACCAAGAGCTTTGCATGAGCAGTGAGGAGGTTTGTATAACACAAGTGGATTTCAAGGAGTCCTTGGTTAATGGCTTAGAAAACCTGTTATTTTAAGACTTTTAAATTTTTTTTTATTTTTATAAATTGCTCTCTGGTTATAGAGAGCTTTGGCATGTGGCCACATCCCATTCTGCCTGTCTGTGGCCCATAAGAATGTGGCAGTCAGCTACAGGGTGGATGTAAAAAGAAAGGCAAAGGTGTGTTTTCTGTAGTGGATTAGCATGTGTTGTAGTGGGAGTCACTTGTTACTTTTCATATGGAATTGCTTAATTGGGATGTTGAAAGGTTAGCTTTGATTTTGTTTTGATACTTCTCTACATTTTTGTAGGCAAATGTGTAGCACTCTGGTGTCTAATTAGAGGAAAAACCCTGAAAAATACTGATGTGTGTGGGAGAGATGAATAAAGGTAAAGCAAAGAGGGAAGGGTAAAAGCAGGCGATATTTCCTTGTGGAGATAGCAACCCTTGCAAGGGGAGTAACCCTCTAATAAACTGTTACATGAGGATTTATTCTGGTAAAATTCAACAGTCATGACCTCTACTTTTCCCTTTTGAAATACTAGTGAATGGCACTTTGGAGACAGACACCCTCTGTCTTCAGAACATGTACTGAGGCACTAAGAGTCTGCTCCCTTATCAGAAGGAGCCTGTCAGGGGTTGAAATGGCTGGATCAGTCTCTGCTGCCCTTCTGATCCTTGGTACCTCTGAAGCAGTAGGGAAGCCATCACCATCACGATGTGCTTTGCATCATGGTCCTTCTGTCCTCTTATGAACAGAATTAAATCTTTTGTGTGTGTCTGGAATATTTGTCTCCTCTCAAGTGGGTTCTCTCACATCCATGTGCTGATTTATGGCTGAGAAATGGGAGGTTCCAAGGGCTGGAATTCAGGGTATCCCTGAATGTGCACAACTCCCATTTGGGGATATTCTAGCTGCAGAATGACTCGCTGTCCATGTTTTCCCCTAGCTGATCATATTAGGTGCAATTAGTGCCTTGGGTACTCTTTGATCAGGGCTGCTTCTGAAGCAGAGTGGTGCCCTGGAGGCAGAGGGTTTGGTCTTTGTCCAGCCCTTGGGATGAAATTGGGGTGCTCCTTGTAAGCAGAGGGAGCTGCCATGCTATGCAAGTTGCTCTTGCAGCAGCACAAGAGGGGGTTCATTCCCTTTTAGAGATGCCTTTTTGTTCCCTGCTGTTGCAGGGAGAGCAGATTTCCAGGAGGGGGATGAAGAGGCCAGACTTAATGGTCTTAAGAGTGGATTTATTATTTTTTTTCTATTTTGCAAAGGAAGGCCTGGGAGTTGTTTCTCTCTAACTGTTTCCAGATGGTGCTGCTGGAACACAAAGATTTCTAGTGTGTTTGGGATGGCGGCTCTGAGACCCCCAGCCCCCCAGCGCTTCCTGTGCAGCTCCACAATCCTACAAGCTTAATCAGAAACAGTCATTGCTGCTGAGGCAGGCTGCCCCAAGCCCTCTGCTTTCTCCCTCCTCTAGGCTTTTTAACCCCTTGCCATTGTAGCTCCAGCCCATCAGCCTGCCCACCTCATTTCTCTCCTCTCTCAAGCTGGCTGTGGGGCACTTCCAGCGTTCCAGAGATGAAACTGCATTTGGCTAGACTGCTTGAACAATTTCTGTCTTTGGGGAAAGGAAAGATGGTTTGTAATGTGAACCTGGGAAAATAATTTCTGTAACTATGTAGGGCAGCTTATGCAATCAGGCCGGTGTGTCCAGGGCACAGAAAATTTCTCTTGCACCTATTTGCCTGCAGCACTTAGTATACAGCATGATTTTGTTGGAGTCGTGTGCTATTGAGCCTCTCTCTTTTTTGTGCCAATTTCCCTAAGAGCAAGGCAGATTTAATTTTATGTCACAGCCTCTTCACACCCAGCTGACAAATTAGCTTCAACTTTTTCCTTCTGAAGGTAATATGACAACTATAATTTCATTCTGCAAAGTAGGAGTACTCTTGTTTCTTTTTAGCCTTTGAGCAACAACCTGTGAATATTTGTAAAATCAGCCAAGAAGCTTGTGATCAGCTGACTTCCTTTCTGGATCCATGGTGTCATCTCCCTTGTCCTGTTCTCTCCTGTATTCTCCATCCTGTTTTTTAAGAAAACAGAACAGTGAAGCCATCTACTAAGGCAAAACTCTGTAGTCCTCTTCACCTTGTGAAAGCTTGTAGCCGTCATATTCAAGCGAGCCAGGTTTTCGTGCCATGAGCATGTTGCCCTTTAATGAGTTGGCTTAGTGTAAATTACATGTGAAATGCTTCCTCAGCCCCATGTAACAATTATAGCATCCAAAGGTGCCCCAGTGTTGGATTTTAGAGCCTTGTTATGAGCCCTGTCCTGTTTCTGTTGAGTAAGAAAATAAATGAAGATGAACTACCATTTTAAAATGCTTCTGCCTAGTAAAAGGGAAATCAATATTCTGTGCTATTGACTTCTGTGCATGCAGAGTGTCCTTGTATTTACTGGATCACAGACGTCACACTGTGCACAGTATTTCCAGGGGCTTTAACTTGCACTGGATCTATTGTTGCCCCTGTAGGTCATGGACCAGCAGAGTGAGGCTGTATTTTCTTTATGCCTGGAGCAGTATGAGGTTGCTGCCATATGTAATCCAAAGAAAGTATATGTTTTGCACATTTAAATTATACTAAATTAATGAAATCTCACATCTTGGAGAAGCTGAAAACATCCCTTGGCTGATCTGGAAAATGAAAACCTAGCTGGGGGAAAGGCTGCTTCTGACCAGAGAGCTACTTTCATTATTTGGAAAAAGAAAAAGTCAGGGAAGAATTAGCATTATTATAACAAATATGTGTAAAATATTTCCATTTTAGCTGTGGAAATGCTTTTCGTATATGAAAATCCCCCTTCTCTGCAGCATTAGACATCTGTACTGTAACTCCATAGGGACTGAGTATGCGTTTGTAAACTTGTTGCATTGTGAATATTTTAACAGACCTGAAAGTTTAAATACCACCTTTCTGTGTGGTTTGGTCAGACGTGTATTTGCCCGTATTCCATTCTGCAGCCTCTGCTATGCCAATCAGTGATTCTTCCTCTTGTATACATATGGCTTCATGGAAAAGAAGTGCCGGGAGATTGGAGTTAAGAAAATACATATTTCAAAATACAGAAAATTGCACTGACACGTATGGGTGGCATCACTGGGGCTCTGCTCAACAGGGATGCAGCCATCCCAAAGTTGCCCTGTTCTGTCTGACCACCTTGTGGGCTTCCCAAGCTGACTGCTTCAGACTACTCAAACTCTGGTCAGGGCAGGAGACTATTTTTATTAATCTGACATCACTTTCCTTTCTTGTCTTTACTGTGTCACTGGGCTTCCTGCCCGGGAAGCCTCTGGCAGGCCTGACCTCCCTCCAGCTGGGCTCTGCCAGGGTCCTGCCCCTTCACCATGGCCAGGAGGAAAACCTGTGGTCCCACAGCGGGCTGTGGGCTCTGTGGAGCTGTGGGTACCATGTCCCTGCTACAGAGCTGTGTGTCCAGATTTGTGGCACTGTGGGGCTGAAGTGGACATCCAGGACAGGGACCCCCTTCTACTGTGGGGCTGGAGTGGGTGAGAAGTCACAGGTGGGGAGCTGCGTTCTGTGGAGCCTCAGGGGACATGGCAGCATGGGAGCTCTCCTGCCCCATCTGTCCTTCATCGTACTGGCTCCTGCGGAAGATGCGGTATTTTTAGGATACAGGGAAGCCTGGAGTGGAGTGGGGGGGGCCTAGGCCGGAGGCTGCTGTCACTGCAGCAACAGGGCCAGAATTCCAGGAAGGAAGAGGGGCCGGATGAGCCTCTATCCTGGCCTCTACTAGGCTCCAGAACGGGGAGCCCGTGGGCGCTTCTTTGCTCCCATGGGCACAGCCACCGGCATCAGGCCCCCAGAGCCAGAGCCCTGCGCTGGCAGCTGCACCCCTGCTTTTCCGTCCCTCGAGAAGTGGCCTCAGTCATTGGGGCGGGTGTCGGAAGCCAGGGCTGTGCTAGCCAGCGTTCTTCCCAGCCATCAAGAGCAGCCGTGTGCAGTGTACTTGGTGTGGTGACTTCTGTCAAAATCTCAAGCTTGTGGTCCCCAAATACACTTTAAAAAAAAGAGGGGGGGTGGAGGGTAGGTGGGTGAGAAGTGGGTGATCAGTAAAATGCAAGTCCTGTTACTTGCATCCAGCAAATTGTACAGGTTGTTGATGTCAGGGCACTAACAAGGAAGCAAATAAGTGGAAGGTCTTTGCTTGATGACGTCTGCACATGTGGAAAACAGCCAAAGCCGTGAAACAAGTTTAATTGAAAGTGAAGACAGCTGAAGGGAAGTGTCCCATACTATAGACACAATTATTGGTGCTGCAGAATGATTAGCAAGAGCTGTATATCAAAGTAGGATATGTATCGAGGGAGAAGGATGACATTAAAAGATCCATTTAAAAACTACTTAGTTCAGTTTTGCATTAATAATTGGTAATTCACCCTTAGATGCTACTTTCCCCATTAATTTTATTGAAAGACAATTTGGGGTAGGAGACAGCACACACAATTGAGAAGGCAGACTGAATGCATTAGATACACTTGGACAAAGAAATGGTTATTTCCTTTTTGTTTATATGCAATAATTTGTGCAAGTAAGGGTCTGATGAAGAATTGCCTATTTTCTTAGTAACTGATAATAAGATCGAGGCATTTACAGTTTTTAGCAATGCTCTGCCACAGTTAAGCACTAAAAAGCCTTTTTCAAGACAATCCCCCCACCTAGCCCACCTTTCCCCAGCACAGGGTTTCTGTCTTTCCTGTATGCAAGAAGTAAAGGAAAAAGATGGTGAAACCATTGGGCTGTGATGAACAACGCTGGGATTTCTGTCTGGCTCATGATCTTTAGTTTTTCGCAACTGTCACTTTCAGATTAATAGCTTCATAGCCAGTGTTTTCAGCCTTCTTTTTTTTTTTTTCTTATTGTGAACATCTTATTCACTGTGTTCTAAAAAAGCTGCTTCTGTTTGTCTAGTACAAGTCTCTGATAAATGTGTAGCTTGTGCTATCTCATCACTTCAAAATCCCATTTTGCTTTCGGGAGGAACAAGTAATTTCTTATTGTCTTTATTTCATTGCTCTATGTAGTCCAAGGGTTTCTGGCTTTCTGGTGCAGGGACTCTCCCTTGTCACTTCTGTCCAAGCCACCAGGCTGCTGCACCACCCGTAGCTCTTGGGGGCAGTCAGAACAGAGACAGATGAGCTGTTCCTGTGAGTTTTGCTGCTGCTGTTCAGAACCCAGCAGGTGGTTGTGGAACTTGAAAGGACTACATTATCTTCACTCCACTTATCCTGGCATTGTCAGGAAAGCAGGAATGTTGCAGATCCATGGAAGAGATTGCTTGGTCATGTTTCTGAGGTTATCTTTGCAATGGAAAAGACTCATCACTTCAAGCTGAAGCTTGGATTCAGCAGGAATTGATTTTCCGGCTGGGGAAATGTGGATGAATTCACTAAGCTAACGGTTCCTTACAGCAAAGTTTTAATCTGCAGACTTTAGGTTTAATTTGGCTGTCAGGAAGCAGTTGCTGATCAGGCCTCAGTGATTGTTACCTCTGGCAAAATGGCAAGTTGTGATATAAAATCGATTCTTTCTGGGGTCAAGTTAGTCCAAAAATAGTATTATTGCCTTTTTAAGATAGAATTTAGTTTTAGTTTTAAGAAAAGGGTAGAAGGACTTTCAGGCCTTCCATTATGTGTTGTCTAAGAGCTGTGACATTTTCCATAGAGGAATGACTTTACTCCAGTCCTTTGAGGCCTTTCCTAAGTTAGGTCCACCTGCAGAGATGATCACTTCTTAATGGCATCCCGGTTTATTGGCAGTTCCTTATGTTTTCAAGATGCGTCGAATTCAGCAAGTCTTAGAATTTGTCGAGTTGAGAGGTATCAAAAACCCCAACAACCCCAAAGCCTAGCTGTTTTGCTCATGCAGGAACATCTACTTTGAGCTTCAGTCATCTGCAAATGACTGTGCCGAGTTTATTTTCTGACCTGAGGCAGTACCTGTGACTTGCAGTTTGTGGCAGACCTTACTATTGCAAGTGCCAGTGGAAAAGGTCTTGTGTTAGCAAGGCTGGGAAATGAAAGAATGGGAAAACTTTGAAATAAAGCGGTGGTAAAGACTTAGTGGATTTGACTGAGTTGTGACTTTTATCCTGTCAAATCTAGCTGGTCTGCACAGAGGCTGTTGCTGGGGTATGACCACAATGGTCACACATCGTATGAAAGTGTGGAATCCCATGTGTGAGCTCATCAGTCTGGTTTGAATGAAATCCCAATATGTGTTGCAGAAAGCTAATTTGTGGTATTAGCTTCCAGTTTTATTCTCTATACTCTAAAGCAAATCACAAGTACCTGAAAAATGCCTTTCAGTGGTAAACAAAGCAATGAAACATCCCAGTGGCAGTTTGATTTGATATTGCAGGCTAGTGCTACCTAACTCAATTTCTTTATGAATGTCTGGTTGCATGTTGGCTTCGAAAGAGAATGTAATTGGCAGGAGGGAGCTGTGCAAGAGAGATGAAGTTATCTGGGGATTCCCTCTCCCATCAGGCTGCTGCCAGAAGGCAAGGTCCCTCTGTGTTTGTGCCGGGTATTTATCTGTGTCAAACCTTCCCTCTCTCTTTTTCACTTCCATTTTGTGAGATTAGTTTTGTTCATGTGCAGCCAGAGGAGGAGATTGAGTTGTATCACCAGCCTCTGCTGCTTTAGATCACCTACTAGCAGGGGTTTTCTGTCTGGATGTTGCTGGACTGTGCTGTTCCAGTTGCAGGAGTTTAACGCTTTCACTTCTTGCTCTGTTTAGTTTTCAACAAAAGCAAACTCCGTATGGAATAATCATGGAGCAGGCCCCAGATTCACCATTAGTGACCTGTAAAATTGGCAGCACTGGAGATTATTGGCAGGAGACGGTTTCCCTAGGCGCTTCCTGCCTTCTCTTGGAGAGTTAAGTTCAATTAGAGCAATGATATGCTCAGCAGGGATTTTGCAAAGAGTCGAGTACTTGGTGGTAGCATTGCTGTATGAAAGGCAAAGAGATATCTTTGGCCTTTTTGTGACCTTAATGCTCCAGCTGCTGCCCTCTTTCTAACCTCTGCTATCTCCGAACTCTCGCTAATGTAACCATCTTTCACCTCGTCTTTTACCTGCTGATGCAACCATATCCGTCAGACATTTTTAGTCTGCATTCTGTGAGTTTGTCTTCCAAAAACCAAAGTGGATGTTGCGGGATGTGTGGCATTTTTCCCTCCATTTGATTTTTTTTGTTTCTTTCTGCCTTCTTACGTGTTGTGAACTGCCCTCAGATCTCTGTAATAATTTTTCTCTTCACGCTTTTGTGATTTGCTTCTACTTTCGAAACTGTTCTGTTTCTAGATGTGGTTTCTTCGCATCCAGGTTCTTTGATTTCAGGAAATCCCACACAGTTCAGTTCTGTGTCTTTTCTGCCGCAGCCTCATGGTGACAGTCCCTCTTAATAGTCCCTTATGTCAAGAACATCATCCTGAAAATAACAATTTCTTTTTCCTTTCTTTATGATAACTTTCAGCATGCATTCACTGCCCTTATCTTTAGTATCTGTAAGGGCAGCTTATTCATTAACTCCTTATTCTATGTGTGGCAATGTTGCTGGTTTTCAAGGTGTTGAGAGAGACTTGCACAGGAACTTCTCTGAGATACTGACCTTGCAGGTGTGTGTATAAATACTGTTAAAAGCGTGTCTGGAATAGTCTTTCAGGAGAAGACCATCTCTCCTGATACAGGGTGGATGTTTATGGTATTTAGACATAAATTGGTAAACAGCAGTTTGTGGGATAAACAATCACAGTGCTTATAAGGTGTACTTACATTGGGGGACAAAAGGACTGTGTGTTTTCATCGTGGTGTTGTTTGTTCTTACTTAATTTCACAGTTAAAACCCAAAAGCTTTGAGTGGTGCTGTAGTTGATGGTCTTCACTTACTTCTTCCAACTTCTGTGTTTTTCCTTCTGTTTCTGAATGGTTTGTGGAGTTTTGTGCTTAACCTGCTTTCTGGCTGTTAGTATTTGAGAAGAATGTACTCACACGGTGGCCAGCCTAATTAATTACTGTTAATCCCCAAAAATTGGCTGCCAAAAGTTTTGTTGTCCTTGAAGCTTTCATACTGTGCATGCTACTGTAGCATGAGAGCATGAGGAGAGGCTGAATGTTTCCTGGCAGGTTTCCACAGAGAATCCCCTGGGCAGACTTTAGGTAAAGAGAAAGAGAAGGAGGATGGATACAAACCTTAAATAGCATTACTAGTCCCTGCATTGAAATATTAGCACCTTGCTTTTCAGCAGAAATTGTGTTAAAGCGTTTTGTGTGAACTGTGAAACTGTGCCAGCGGCCACATGCCCTGTGTAGGGTAGTAGACCTCTCTCTGGTAGGAGCTGGCCTTTCACTCAAATGTCCCAGCACAAAACCTAAAACATCTCAACAAAATCTCTTTCCTGACAGCGATTGTACATCTCAGCTTCATGCCCATGATGTATTTTTTTTTGGCAATTTGAGATTGTTTTGCTGTGTTTTGTCAGGATCTTCCCCTTAGGCCTCTCTCTCCCTCCTCTCCTTCCCCAAGAGCTGCTGGAGAAAGTGCAGGGCTGACTTGAGAGTTCCTCCTCGCAAGTCATAACAGGAGATAGACTTAAAAAGAGATTGGGGAGCGTGACTGTTTCCTTTCCACCTCCTGCTAGCGTTCTGCTGGGATTTACTTGTGAATGCACAGGGGTACCAGGGTGGAATTGATATAGACTTTGTCTAGTTTAGTTTATCCTTTGCCCAGACAGAAAGATGCATGCCTGAGGCAAGTGAGTGCCCTTTCCCCATTCCGAAGAGGATGTGTTGGGGGGAGAGGAACCGAAAATAAATTAAGAAACAGAAATAAACATTTAAGAAGTATTATGTTATCTTAATCCCCACTGCACAGCTAAAATAGAGATGACTCTGGGAATTTCATGGAGAAATTCCAGAAGTGTTGGAGGTTCATATATTCTGGCAGAGCAGGATGATGGAGCTGCCAATATCACAAAATGTGTAGGCTCAGAGTCCCTTCTGGGCTGAAGAAATAAAGCCTAGAGGATTGATTTCCTGCTGGGAGTGTTGAGGTACTGCACAGGCTTACTGGGGTGTTTGAAGTTACATCCACTGCTTTTCAAGTTCATGTTAAACTATTAATATAGTTTTGAAAAGGAAAAAAAAATGACACGTTTGCAGCTAATGTTTAGGGAAACATTTCTTCAAGACTGGGTGAACTGCGCGATAGCTTTTGTAATTTTATGTTCTGTTTTGTTCAGTTTTCATGATAGTAAATGCGTTTGCATATCAAAATTTTTTTGGAAAATGACCAAAATTATACAAACTGATATTACAGAGGGTAAGCTAGGAGAAGTTTATGCTTATTTTATGGCTTTGATTTTTTTTTTCTACTACACAATTTGGCACATGCAGTTGAAAATAAATTTTATGTGTATTGGCTTACATGGAAAAAAGTAAGTTGGCAGAATACTTTTGCTCATTCTTCCCCCAATTCATGCAGGTTCTTGTCTTTGGCTGAGTTAAGACAGACCTATATTTCCTTGCTTTCTATTCCTTGTAACCCTTACATTCACTCTTTGTTTTCTTGCCTTGCAGAACGAGCCTCTGACTTCAGGTTATCATGGATATCCAGCAAGAGACAATCAAGTAAGTGTCTGATTGCAGTGAACATGTGTGTCTGTGTGTCTCTGTACACTTAGGGATGTTTTGGCTGCCAGCTTCCTGGCTGTCATGTTATGCAGTGGACATAGTTTTGTTTTATTGTGGAATGTTTGTGGAGACATGATAAATTGAATGGGTTTTTATGGCTTCCAGCAGTATGTGGCAAGGTGCCTGGTAAGGGGTTAAATATCATCCACGTTACCAACAGCTCAGGAAATTATTGATTCTTAAAAATGTCACAGCTTAGAATCCCTGTCCTAAGCTCCCACTCTATCTCCTCAGTGTTAATGAATGTAGATGTTCAGTGCCAGTGCATGCTTGGCCCTGTTTTATACTTATTGCTGTAATTCTGGCATCTGGGGAGTAAAACAACACTGAGTTTTTGTGAGAGTCTGCTTTGCTGGTGGAGTAGGGAATGACATGTCCTATTGGGTTGTTTCTAATATCTGTGAACTTGTCTTGCCTTCCTTTCAAGTCCTTCAGGGCCCCTGCCCCTTGCTCTTATTCAGGATGTTCTCCTTCTCCAGCAGTAAAAATTACACTGTTGAGTGCACTGCATCTGTAAGCATTCTCTTGCCTCCTGACAGAAGACAGAGAAATCCCACTTGATGAATTTGTGCGATAGAAGGAGGAGATGCTTTGGAACAAATGAAATTTAATGGTTGCAGGATACAACTGTCACACATTAAATCTCTCTTCTTAGAATGAAGTTTTTTTACAGTGTTCTGCAGTGCTACTGCAAAGCAGAATATGAACCAGTGTACCAGGAAATTAATATGCACGGAAAATCAATAATGCAGCACATTTCAGTAATGAGCAAATAACAAAACCAAAATCAAATTCTTTAATACTCTCAGGTACTGCTATATAAAGAAAGTGATTTTCATCATCTCTTGATGAGGTCTGGGTATATGTCATAACAGCTTAATGGGAGATGTTTTTATGAAGGAAGTGCAACATAGTGCAGCCTCAGCAACTGAAGAGCTCAAATCTTTGGTACTTGGTACATGTGTACGAGTTTCCATATAGGAGGAAATTATTCAGAATGTCTTCTGGGATATATTAAACTGCTAACTAGCACAAGTAAATGCTACACACTGCGATGCTGTGAGAGTTGTGTTTCTACTCTGTACACGCTGAGTGAGGTAAGATGAGAGGCAGAGCCAGTCCCAGATCCTTAAAGTGGTTCATACCTGCTTTTGGCTTTCCCATTCTAGTAGCACCTTCTGTACCCTATTTTGGTGCTTCACTTTACCTACCCATTTAGGAGCGTTTCAAGGTGTTTTGATACGTACCAGTATGTCCCACTTCACAGGTTTTGTCTTTCTCATCCTGTAAGAACTCTTCCGATTTGAAAGTCCAGAACTGCAATTGCTGGCAGGTTTCCAGATCAGCATAGAGGGGCATGGGAAGCTGTACTACAGCCAGGATGTGAAATGAAAATTACAGCCTGGGCAGCCCTGGGGGTGAGCACAGGGACTAATGAATGTTAGCAAGTGTGTGTATGTATTTCAGATGGCAGATAGCTTTATGGAATTTTCTTGGAGGACAAACAGCTGCAGTTTAACTTGTGTATTTTCATTTAGCAAGTACTTGTAAAAATATTTTTGGCTGCATTTTGTTTTGTTTTGTTTTTTTCTTCCTGCTCTCTACAACATTTTGATCTGTAGTAAGTGTTTGTCCTTCTGTCTTGCTTGTATCCCTGAAGCAGCTTAAATTCTGATCTGGTTTTCACTAATGAGGTTTTAGGGCTTTTAGCTAAACTGTTTGTGAGCCGCTAACTTGATAGCAGCAGGAAAAGAAGTCTTCTGTTGCCACAGGCTGGGGGTGGTGTGGGAGACTCAGCAACGGCTGATCCATCACCTGCCATTTTGCACTGGGAAAGGAGGAAGTGGTGTGGGAATATGTGTAGGGGTCCTCACCCTGTAACAAAGTAATTATGAGATACAGGAGCAATTGTGCTGGATTTCCTCAAATTAGGAGCTGGATTTGAGCTGGTGAGGGTAAGTCAGTGTATCGTGCTCTTCCCCATTGCAGTTCTTTATTGGAAGTACTTGTACTGTGGTTTTTTTCCACACTGTTTTCTTAAGGAGAAGTAGCAAAGCAGAGCTTATTTTTAGGGCTTTTCATCCCGTGATCACAGTAGTCAAATTCTGACTTGCCCTTTCTTTCACTTTATGTAGCATCCTACCCCTCCTTCACGTGCTTGAAAGCCCTTCTCATTCCTTCGGGCTCTGAAAGCCGTTAATTGCTGGCTGCAAACCTTTCACTGTGCTGTTTTTACACCCTCTAGTGGTTAAATCATACCCAGATGTTCCAGATTATTGGAGTTTTTCTTCCTGCCAGTGGAAATGTGTGATTGACTTGAGTCCTCACTTTGACCATTTGGGAATGCTTAGGTCTCCAGAACGGAGTTTATTTTGTCTCTTTTCCCAAGTATTTAAGCATTCTATTGTCCTCATGGACTCATGGGCAGGAGTACTGAAACAAATGAGATGGGGTACATGTCGAGGCTCTTTCTCTCAGAATTCTGGTGTTGTGCGATTGCTATATGATAACCCAAAGCTCTGGGTGGTTGTGCATCCCTATTGTTCTTTACCTGCCCTGCTACAGTGCTGGCTTGCTGGACTTTTTGCGGTGATAGGACCTGGGGAGCCTGTGTGCTGAATCATTATTGTGTAAGTTTGCCTAAAAAGAGACTTTCTACTGCCAAAGTGTTGCACTTCTGGATCTATGTTACAGTCATGTAAGGAGCTGGAGAGCTCTCTGGGACTGTTCTCAGGAATTCAAGGTTTGCTCTGTGGATGTCCAATGCACATTCAGGAATGGCAGGATGCCTTTCCTTTTCCCAGAGCTAGGCTGATGGCAGGGCCAAAGCCCCTGGTAAAGGGAAAATGAGGGAACATTATTGTAACATAGTGTAACATTGCTAACTGAGATGAGAACCGAGTCTTTTGGTGAGTTTATTCCCTGGGGACTATTCAGTTTTTCATCCTTCTGTTAGGTCTGTCAACAAAATGGTATTTCTTTTTTTGTAATGCAAGTGCCTGCCTAAAATGCAGTGAACCAAGACTTCCTTGCTTCATTTCCCAAGCTGTGACAAACAGCTCTGAGGTACTTTGAGTTGCTCTCAACATGGAAAATGACTGGTACAGCTATACTGATACAGCTTTTACATACACACTCATCAAGAATACATATTCTGCTTCCGGAAGGCTGTTCCATGCTGACTGTGCCAGCTCATTTTGTATATAGCCAAGGCCTGTATCATATTGCTCAGTGCTTTTCATGTCCAAATGTATTAGACATGGTATCTGAGATTTGTTAGACTGCCGAATACTGGCACTTCTGTGGCAGAATTTGGCAGCTGCTCAGAATAATTTTGTTCCCCAACAGGAAGCAAAATGAGCAAGAACACCTTGTTTAGCAGCCACTGAAGGGAAGAGAGGAGGAGAGAGAGTTTATGGAAGCAGGAGGTAATTGCACACACCAGAACTGGGTCAGGATGTTAGAGCTATTATACCTCTTCTGTTATGGAAAGTGATCCTCAGCTATCACAACGGGTTAGGATATTGGTTTGAAGCCTCTTTTAAAAGCTTGTACTTCAGTAAGTACAATTCTTAAATCAAACTGAGCCATTGGCTTGGTACTAATGTGGTGGAAACATTGTTACCTATCACAAGTGACACTTCCTTCAACAGCTTAATTTCGATGGCTGGTTTTCCATCAGAGCACTCACCAGGTCTGACCTGTTCTCCTGTATGTAGATGAGGCTGCAGCCCAAGGTAGTGGGTGCCTATGGCAACTGGTAGGAACAGCTTTATCAGTATCCTCTCAGTTTTGAGTTCAAGCTTAAGGTGAAATGCTGTTAAATCCTCTCCATTTGTCAGCCTTTTCCCCTGGGTCTTTATTCACTTGCTGCTTTGGACTACCTGGGGGCATCGCAGGCTCCAGGTGGATGTGTGCGCTGCCTTCCCTGGGGCCACAAGCTGGTGAGGGGGAACTGAACAGCCGTGGTGGCAGTCTGGGAGAACAGGAAGACTCCCCGTTGCTTTTTTTCCTCCCTATTTGTTTTCTTTGCCAAGTCCCTCCTGATGTGGGGAGTTTGGCAAGGAGGCCCTTCATCCTGAGATGTGAAGGGTGTGTGTGAGCTCCCGTGGGGAGGCAGGAGAGCAGGACACCAGCTTCCTGTTGGAGCTGGCTGCACAGAGGCACTGCTGCTCCCATTGGTGGTCTCTTGGCAGCAAGCAGCAGGGATCCCGGCACAGAGTTCAGAGGGAGAAACCTGTCCTCTCTCATCTGTGTGGTCTGACCTTCACCTATTCTCCTCTGCTCCATTATGTGGATGAAGTGTGAATTTGGGGATATTGCCACACCTTGATTAGCAGCTAAGTGTCCCAGCACTGATTAGGATACCCACCCAAAAAAATCTCTTGATTTACTATCAACAGATTTGAGATGCTCTTGCCATGAAGCAAAAAAAAATGTCATCCTGGAGGAAAATGGTTTAGTCACTTCTTTATTTTCACTTGTACCATGATAGCACCAACCACAGTCTCTCCAGTGCTCTGCTTGGTCAGTTTTGTAACAAAGACTCTGTCTCAAAGTTCAGATCTAAGCAGTCTTCCTGAAAAGTTTTAGTTTTTAATTTGTTTTCCTCCTAGTAACTGACCATGAAAATAAACCCTCCAGTGTGTATGTTATGTGGCTTTATAACCAGTGAGGTGGTGGCAGTGGAAGTGTTAGGTTATTCAGGAGCTAGAAAGGAGCATGGTTTGTGTGTTTTTGGGTTGTTTGTTGCTTACACTCTTAGTTTGAAAAGTGTATTTAATACAAATCCTTAAACTCAGGGACAGAGAGATGTTCTAGAGAGGCTCAAATAGTTTTAACTCCTTACTCTGTGAGTAAATAGCCAGGACAAAGATCAGGAAGCTTCTGGGATCCTCCATATAAAATGGAGAAAACCAGGCTCGGTGTTCCTGGTGCATTTGAGGAGTCCCTTTTGGCTTGAAAGCAATCAACCCAAAATTTGGGATGGGACCAAGCTAATGAGGGGAAACTCCCCTAAGCACTTTCCTTATGTTTAAAATTAGATGGATTAGGATAAGTCTGCCAAATCTGCTGCATCCTGGCTCCTACAGCCTCTCTTCAGGCAAGCAATGAAATGTTTCCACACTGTACTAGACAGGACTGAAGGGATATTCTATTACTGACCTAACTGCAGTGTCCCATAGAAAATAACGAGCTTCATTTCAGAGAACGTAGTCTGGGCAAAAATGTCCAACGTATTCGGGAGGTGGGAAACATCTGTGAGGCAGCTGCACACAAAGAGGTTCGAGAGTGTGTAGTGGGAGAACTGCTGGGATGTTACTGCTTCACAAAGCTGTGAAGAGTGTGGGCCAGTTTAGATGTGCTTATGGAAAGCCATTTAACACTGCAGGAGGGGAGGAACTTGAGAAGTCTTTTACAGGATTGCATCCCACGCTACTTAAAACTCTCAGTACATTCAGAAGGTGAAAACGTGTTGAGAGAGTGAAGAGAGTTAAATTAAAACAATGTAAATTGTGATATATGAGGAGGAAAATAGCAGAACGTTTACCTGAAAACTGAAGGAGGAGTTGGTTACAGATTGAAGTTTAAACATTTAAGGATGAGTTGGAAGAGGAAAAGTAAGATCCACTGAGACTAATTTAGTGATACATCTCCCCTGAATCCAGAACTGTCTTGATCAGGCACTTGCTAGATCACTTGAAGCAGGAAGAAGTGGTTCCTTGTTTTCTCAAGCCCAGACTATATCCCTAAGAAGCTGCAGGAAAGATACAATAAGTGGGATTAAAAAAAATTTTTACACCACCAATTAGCTTAGCTTGTTTTAAACCTCCTTTCTGAAATTTCACTCTGAACCAAGTTTCTGTGCTTATATTGGCCACATTCCCTCAAATCTCTCCTTTCCTTTGTTTAGCTGATTTCCTAGCATCAAAACCCTTAAATAATACAGGAAGCATGATGTCTTGCAGTTGACACGAATCTTGCAAATAGATCACTCTGGCTGTAATATTTATTCCCCTTTTCCCTCATGTCTGCTGCTTTTCTAATCTCTGAATATAAGGCATGGAATCCTTTCCTTACAGAGCCCTGAATACCTTCCATAAACATATCCAGCGAACTCCATGCCAGTGCATGCCTTTCTTGTAATCAGTAACAAGAGATAATAAGTAACTACGTGGAAAGAAGTTGTAAGAGAAGAAATAGTTAAGGAGTGCACCTAATTCAGATACATGGGAAGACTTCCTGACAGTAAGCTCCTTAAGTCCTGTAAACAGCTTCGCAAGGGAAGTAACAAATACCTTGCTGATGAATAGTCCGGCCGAAGCTCTGGGGTTGTAAGGCGTTGGCAGGAAATGGGCTTGGATGATGTAATACAAATTCCTTTCATGTTTGAGTCCTCTGATTCAAGCAGTTTCTCACCTCTGCTTATGGTTAAAGAGAGCAGATGTGAATCATCCTTGCGAGAGCACCAGGAGACCACTTTTTCTCCTGTGATGACCATATCAGTGTTACTCCATGTCTATCTTGGAGATTCCCAAGCCCCTCAGTTCCTTTGGCAAGAGGGACAGCATCTTGTTTAGATTTTCCCTTTCAAATGATTATGCTCGAGTATGGCATGTGTGTTAGAAGTAGTCTGCAAAAGGATCAGTTATGGGACTAAAACCACATGGTGCAGAGAAAACGGCCTGTTGATAGCAATCATATCCTATTGGGGGCATGAAAGCATCTATTCCGGGTCAGACAGAAGGTCTCTGCCTTCCAGTATTCTGTCTTTGACAGTGTCTAATAGCAAAACGTTAATTCAGAGGGAGCAGTGCCAAGATTCGGTGATACTTCCCCTCTGCTGTTCTCTTGAAGCAATCCTGTGGCTTTGGGATTTCCTGACTATAGATTTTTATTCTTTTTTAAAGTCACCTGTGATAGATTTTTTCTTTATTGAATTTCTCTAAATGGTTTCTGAGCCTGTCTAAACCTTTGGCATCCACAGCATCCTGTGGCAACAAGTCCCTACTTTAGGTGTATTTTATGGGGGAAAAGTTCTTCTGTTCATCACTAACTTGAAACCGAGGTGGTTTTAAATCTCCCAGGTGAGGGGTGCTTGGGGTCCTCGGATTGCACAGCTGCACTGTCCCTGCATGGGGTGAGGAAGAAAAAACCCACAAAACCAAAACAAACGAAATCACAGAAGAAAACTTCAACAGTTTATGTGAATTTTGTGTATATATTTATATTTGGGGTTTGGGTGGTTTTTTTTTGTTTTTTTTGTTTTTTTTTAACACCCCTTGAATAATA
>VZTJ01004286.1:2153278-2194821 GCA_013397795.1 Orthonyx spaldingii
CCTGTGCATCTGTTATTTGTAGGTACCCATAAGTGCCGCAGCGCGTTGCTGACGGACAGCCCGTGCTTTTGGGAGCCTGGGCTCTGTCCTCCGTGCCATGCCGTGGCAGCGGGAGAGGCCGGAGGGGCGCGGGGGTGGCCCCGGGGCCGGGGCGGCGCTGGCGCTGGGCTGCCGGGAGAGGGCAGCCGGCGCACGGCCAGCGCTGCCCGCCCNCGCACAGCCAGGGCGACATGGGGCTCGGCCTCTGGCGGCCCTCAAGCCACTGGGGGTGACCCCTCGTAGGTGCTTCTGGAACGGCTCTTCCGGACGAGGGAAGTTGTGTGTAGAGGGATGGGGCAGCCCCGTCACGCGACCCGCGCTGACATTTGGTTCGTTGAGGAGTCCCGGTGGAAAAGCTTTCCTCAAAAGTCCGTGGTGTGTGAGCAGAGGGAACATCCAGGAGGGATGTTGGAGGAGGAGCGATCATAGTAGACTTGCTTTTAGAGGGGAGCCTAAGCAGACACTCCCTAGTCTTTCCTGGCTTGAGCACACTCCTGGCCCGAGCTGGTTTCTTCCAGAGGCAAGTGTGCTGCACAGCAGGCACTGCTGCTGCTGCTCAGAGGGCACTGCGAGAGATGCTCGCCTCCTTTGGGCACGCTGAACCTGTGCTGCACTGGTAGGTTTTCTCCGGAGATCATGAAATCTCACAGCTTTCAAGTGAATGAAGGGAGTGTGTGTGAATAAATATTATTCTCGCATCTTAACTTTTTTTAAAGGCAGCTAGAGATCCCAAGAAATTCAGTTGGTCAGTGTAGTTACAGAACATGGAAAGAAGCTGAAAAAGATCAGATGCTTATGGTCAGATCCTTTACTAAAGGAAATTAAGCCAACAGCAGACATACATTGCTAATTTTTAAGAGCTAATCATGTCAGATCAATTTTGTTTTTTCATTTGACATGGCAGCAGGCCTGGCAGACAGAGAAAGCTACTGGCTTTGGACATAGTCCCGCATGACCTTTACATAAACTAGACAAATGAAAGGTGAAATTAAGAAGGGGCTGAATGCCTCATTGAAAAGCTGTATGTGGAGCAATTATATTATGCTTTTCTGTGTGTGTCTGATCTGGAGCCTTAACGTAGTCTGGCTTGGCTGCTCTGCTGTTCTCTACTGCTCATCAAAATTGAGGGCAATAAAACAATGGCTGAACGTATGTATGTGCAGGGGCTGGCAGCCTTTGGAAGGTAGGATTAGAAGTTGGAAAGATCACAGTAAATTGCAGAAATGCCCTGAAATCCAACAATGTGAAATTAAACAAAACCAAGTTGTATTAACAAAAGGAACTGTATAGGCACTATAAAATGGAGACTAGGCGAAGCAGAAATATCCAATAAAATAAGCAAGGAAAGATCTGGTAATAGGAGATAACAGTTTGAGTATGTGGTGCTGGTTTTTTGATCTTGAAAACTTGGAATGCATTTCCAGGTGTGTCAAATAACTGCAGAAGACAGTTATTCTTTGCAGCTTATTTCAGCAAGTGGAGCACTGTACCTACTTTTAGGCACTTTAGGAAGTACACAGGTGAAATCTGGAAAAAGTTCAGGGAAGAACAAGAAAAGGAGGCTCAGAAAGCTTGACATACGAGGAAAATACCAAGCTTGTTCCTTCTTTTGAAAAAGAAAGAGTAGAAAGTATGGAGGATGGGGATTGATTATTTACTAGGTCCATTGAAGACAACTTAATTGGTATCAAGAAAGGCTTAAATTGTATATTATGGAGTAAACCAACATTTTCTGATTCAATGTAGTGAAGTAGTGGAAGGGTAATTTAGGGGATCAGAGTTCCAGTTTCTCGGAGTCTGTAATAACAAGTTAGGCAGCTCCTGATGGATGTTTGTCTAAACATGCTCTGTGCTGTCTCTGAGCATGGAGGACCTCTTGTCTCCCCTGCCCTGTATTTGTGTTATTTTGTGACAGTCAAAAGCCAGTTGTTACCATTGACATTATTCCACAGCCATACGACTGCTCTTGTCTTGGGCCTTTCTCTGGTGTTTTTTTGTGCGTGTGTGTGTGTCTAAATTGTAAGATAGGAGGTTCCTCTGCTCCTATATGATCTTAAAAGTGCCCAAGATCCTTTCTTTGTGACAGCTGCCTCAGCTCTGTTTCTTCCTGAGCTTGCTTATTACTCAAAGGGTGCGGGGTATTCAGCATCTCTGAGTCAGTCCTTCGCTCTGTCTCACAGTAATAATATCTACTATTTATGAATCTTGGATTGGTTTGATATTTTGATTTCCCTTTAAGCTCTCTGGCCAGATTTCCATTACAAATGTGTTTAGAAAATAGATTATTATTATTTTTTATTTTTAATTGACATAAATGTGTCCTTGCTACCCTACCTGCAACTCCCCTTGCATGAAGAATGGACTGAGAGGATTCAGGAGGAGCTGAATTTCCTCAGGCTGGGCAGGGAGCGTGCTTCTGCCTGCCTGCGGCTGGGATCTGCTGTGGGAGGGCAGCCTGTGTGCCTTACCCCAAGTACAACAACTGCTCCCCTGCCTGTGCCAGCAGCTTCAGCCAGACCCCGAGTAAATGAACGGGATCACTTTCTGTTCTGCTGACTTCTCCTGCCTGGTGAGTGAGCAGCTCTGCATTGGCTGCGGAAGGATGCTGCCTGCAAGCAGCCTACCTCAGCGAGCTACGCAGATGCTCCTGAGAATAGCTGGTGGATGGAAGATGGTTTCATTCTTCTTAGTATTAAGGGAGAGGTATTTCCAGTAGTAACATAATGTTGCTCAGAGCAGGCCTTTGCCAGATGGTTTCAGCTCCCCCGAGGTTTTGGGATGTGAAAGGGAAAGGGCCAGGAACACACTTTTGATTCATTCCATTAGTAGATTAATCGGCACTGTCCTGGCTTAATAAGTCTCTTAGATTTCCCAGTGGAAATGGCACATGTAATTCTGCCCAGGTCATGCTCTGCACACCTGTGTTGAAGCTTTCACAGCAAGACGCTGTGCTGCTGCAGGCAACATCTGCAAAGCAAGGCTGGGGGTGGGGGCCGGGTTTTTTTGGTGGAGGGAGAGGTGAGAAAAATCTTTTTAGTAGAAACTGTTAAATAACACTTGTGGGAGTGAAATAGGTTGTGAGAATCTGCTTGAATTCTGCAGTTTGGTGGGGACATATTTAAAAAATCTTGCAGTGGTATTTGATGTTATGAGGCTTTTTTTCCCCCCCCTTCCATTATGTATTAATTGCCAGTTAGATTGCGTTTTCCAGGAAGTCTGTGATTAGAGGACAAGGGTGCTCTTCCTGATAAAGGTCAGAGGCTGCCGATAAAATGATGAGAACTGTCTCATGGATTTTAACTGAAAACCTCAGCAGATGCTCTGCTGCTATTTACTTGGGGGTGAGGGCAGGCAGTCCCCCATGACCTGTCTCTTCCCACCTCTGTTTCCAAAGGCCAGCCAATTGTTGGGGAATGGATTTAGTTGCTGCTGCTGCCCACACAAGAGGTTTGTAGCTTGTGGCTGTTTCAGGAGGAATCTGTGTTTTTAACTCTTGGTGCATGTCGATTTCAAGGAGCTGCACTCTGATGTCACAGCAGCACCAAGCTGGCTTGCTGCCAGGCCTAATAAAGGTTTAGTAACAGGTTTGCATCTAATGAAACCCACTGAAATTCCTTTGCAGCTGGATTTTGTTGAGGAGAGACTTCAGGTACTACCAGCAAACTCATCTTCACCTTTTCTAGTCCATTGTTCCTGCTACACCTGGAGAGCATGGGCTACCCTTTCTTACAGGTCAGGAGGACAGCAGTGGCTAACGTTGGTAACAGTTTGATCATCATCTTTATTTCTAGGGCACCTGTCAACCTGGCTCCTTGCCATGGTCTCTCTAAGCTAAAACAGTGCTGCTCATTTCCAAGTGGTTGGAGAACAACATCTTGTTTTCCAACCATTTATGGCATCTAGCTCCAATCCTTTGCAGGGTCTGGATGAAGACTGACAGGGGCCAAAGGAGTAAATGTCATGAGACTCGAGCTTTCTGTTGAAAGCTGAGCTAGAGATATTTTACATCCCGTGGTATATGTAGCTGGATTTAGGCTCCTTGGTATTTTCAGTAGAATGGCATTTCAGAACTGGGAGCTGAACTCTGACAGCAGCGTTGTCCCCAGTTGCTGTCAACTTCACCCCAGACAGAGAACTGCTGTTTTTCTTGAGCAGCTGCTGCTGTGGAGCAGAGTACAGGAAAAGTGATTGTCTCTGAAATAATTTGAAATAGACAGATAGAGCCAGCCATCTGAATTTCACTCAAGAATTAATCTAATCACTGTGTAATATGTTCTTACTGGTTTATCCTACCTAAAGGGCAAAGTTAACTACATTAAGCACAATTTGGAGCATTTGATTTCCTTCAGACTTAGACTTTGGATACAGCTGACTATCTTTGTACGAATTTCGAGGTTTCTGGGCGTCTCTAATCCAGTTAGTAGTGACATTAGCATTAGATAACCATAGCAGGGCCTTTATCTGAAAGGAAACCTGCATTCTTCAGGTTGCACAAGGATGAAAAAAGATTTTTCTGGTCACTGTTGCTTTCTGGAAATTTGGGAACAGGGAACAATTTAATATATTGTTGCTTTTTTATCCAAGAGAGTAGCTTCTCTAGCAGTTACAATACTTATCAGATAGTATGGTTACACTTCAGAGCTTAAATTTGGATTAAGATAAAGTAAGATTATATTGCATAGGACCTAGGACACGATAAATGCATGTGTTGACTAGCCATAGTTACTTCAAACCATTCATCTCATCTAAACCAAGTGTGAGTTGGTACTCATTCAGTTTGTCTGTCTTAGAAAGGGATTGGAGGAGTAAGGAGGTTGCAATCAACCTCTAATGGAAGAGTCCAGTTTTGCCAGGATTTGATCTGAAAATGCAACAGAATGGAATTCACAGTACTGTTTGTTTGGGTGTGGGGTTTTTTTTGTTTGTTTTGTTTTTGTCCTGGAAAAAGAAGGGAAGGTGGACAGCCTTAATGTGAGCTTAGCTGAAGGTGTTTGATGGTCACCATATGTGAGCTCACAGACTGCAGTGATGCTGAAGGTCAGATCTATAGCTGGTCTGCTCCTACAAGAGCCAAAATCCTCCTGGTTTGAGTACACCCATTGACACAAGTGCCAGTTTGTTGGCCCATCCCATGTTGCCAGCTGTGGGTGTTTTCAGTACTCATGGCATGTGAGATCTGTTAGGAGATATACGTAGGTATCTATCCTTATGCCTCTTGGAAGTCCCGTATTAAGTATATACACTAAAAAGACTTTGAAGAATGGATTCTCTTGTTTGTAAAGCAGGAGCCTAGTAGTGCACTTAGTCTTTACAGACACACACTTTTGTAAATTGTCTTATGCTCATAATTCCCCGAGGGACCAGTCATATGGAGGGAGCTGTTTGCTGCAGCCATGAGAGTAATTGAGCTAGATGGTGGTGGCACAAGTATGGTTAAGGACTGCTTTGCTCAGAATGAGATCAGAAGCAGAATTGCATTTCTGACAACTGACCTTTGCTGATCATTGTGAATTGAAGTTGGGGATATTATCTTCTATAACTAAAATTTTCCAGTAGCGTTTCTGTCATCTAGAAATCTTCCTCTGTTTTATATCTATTTATATCTCTTTTCTTATGCTTTATTAATGCCTTTTACGTTTGAACAGTCTGCTGTTCCTTTATGTGGCTTGACAACTGCCAATACCCCTGTTGAAATATTTTGCTTTTAGTTCTGCTAATGGCGATTTTGCCTGGGTTTTCTTACTCCCATTATGTAATGGAAGTATCTGCAGTCCCTGACACGTGTGTTTGGTCTCTTTCCACCCACCCATACTTATCACAGGTTGATGCTGTGTTCCACCAGAGTCTTTTAGCAATTCAGTTTTGTTGTTTCTCAGGAGATGTCATTCAGTGTTTATTGGTGTTACCTCTTCATTAGCTGCAGTCATTCCTTTCTTCTTTGCTGATTATATCCTTGTGCTGTTTCCCACGCTGAAGCCGTATTTCAGGCATTCAGCTATTTTGTCTTCATTAGGTACATAAGGCTGCTAGGTAAACTCATGGATTATTTTTCTTTTCAGAGGGTCAAATGAAAGAATGTTATTTGAATAAAAGAAGAAATAAAGCAGCTGTGACAATAACAATAAAAAAAATGGGCAGAATGTAGTATTTGCTAGCTGATTTTTTCCCTCTCATAGGTGTATGTACAGTTTACTTAGGGGGTTTATTAGTCTTTGAGTCTTAGGTTTAAGATAATGCATTTTATACTCTTAAAAAGGGACATTAAAATCCAGTTTTCAACTCAAGCAATAAAGTATAGAATTTTATTCCTCTCTCTAGCAACTTTACTGTCCCAGGATTTGTAAACTGCTTTCTAAGCCATAGTAAATTAGATCTCAGCAGTACAGGGCCTCTGTAGATAAATATAGTAGCCATTATACCTTGATAGAGTTGTATTGCCTAGGAAAATACTACTGTTATTGAAAAGGAATTTGCTCAGGGCAAGAAGGTATCCATTACTTCCTGAATAACTCACTAACATTGTTAACCTTCCTCTGCACAAACAAGCCAGGAGGAGTCCCTTTCTGCAGGATGGTGTTACTCTCCATCTGTATTCCCCTTTATCATCCACAGACCTAAACCAAAGTTTCAGCATATTGATAAATGCCTCTGTGGTCCAGGGAAGAGAGCTGTCTTCCCCCTTCCCTACTGTTACAATACTTTTATCTTCATACCCTTTCTTAATTTGCTGGGATGTTGCTGTGCTGATGAATCACTGATGCAGTACAGCCACTTGACACGGTAAACACAGAGACAAAAAAAATGATGTAATGATGCTGCAGCTTGATTGATGAGGTTTTGGAAGCAGTTTCCTTCTTGCTACCTGAAATCTCACACCTTGAATTGGATGCCATCAGTTCATCCTTTGGTACAGCTTCCCTTGTGGACTATCAAGAGATGAGTTGTTGATAGAGGAGCTGAGTTGATTTTTTTTTAAATGTATGACTTCTTGTTCAGGGAAGAAATACCCTATTTAGCACTGGCAAGTCTAGGTCACAGAGAATCTTTCTGCCCTTCATCAGTTCAACTGGATATTGTATTCCTGATTTGCACTACAAATGGACTTTTGCTGGAATTTGATGCTGTGTAACAGATTTCTGCTACTTCATAGGAAAACTGAAGGGAGAGCAAACGTTTTTCCCTTTATGAAGACATTAAGGCAGTTATTAGCTAATTAAACTTAAAAAAAGATATATTTAAATACCAGGGTTGGAGCTTACTCCGTTTCCCTCTTACAAGTATCTAAATGTATTTGCTATATGCCAGTTCAGTATGGACTTCAGACTAGGCTCATGTGTGACAGAATGCAGAAGATACAGCGTGAAAATCAAGCCTAAGGTGGCAACACAGCAGCAGAGAATCTTCTTCTGTAGATGTTCAGCTTGCTAGATTCTCCTCAGAAGGTATTGGAGAATTGCAGACTTCACTCCTAGTCCACCATAGTATGGCTGACAGGTATAATTCATGGAAATTCCCACTTGGCTGCCCAAACTCATGTTTGCTATATCCTAGGAGTGGCTGCAGAGTCATTGTGTTTCTGCAGATGAATGCCCAAACTGGAGCTGCGAGAATTCCTTACATCTAAATGCTTGCATGCTCTTGAATGTTTAACTTTGAATTCTCCAGCTTCACAATTTATGTTTGTTCATGTGGGTGTTCTTGGTTTTAATTTAAAAGTGTGCTTTGGGAACATGTTTTCAGCAAAGTACCTTTCCTAGTTCTCTTGAAGAATTGACAGTGCCTTCCAGAATAGTGCTCTTGAGCATAGTTGTGAGGAGAGGAAATCCCAAACAAACTCGAAAAAGCTGTTCTTGGTATCCATTTCTTTTTTTTTTTTCCTTACGTACTTGAATGGTAAGCCTATGGATTGAGATCTCCTGAAGTTTATTTAAGGACTTAAATTTAATTACCATGATAAGTCACTAGCAGGACAGTTCTTAAAAATTGTTGGGTTTGTTTGCATGTTAGGGTGTTTTATTGTTTCAGGCTTTCTGCTTTTTGTGGAAGATAAACTAGCCCTTGATAGTTTGTGTTTAAATAAGTAGCCTCTTTTCAAAATCCTCTTGCTGTACCATACATGCAGAAGAGAAAAGAGTGAATCCAGTTTTCCAGTAATGAAATGGGTTGCTCTATAACAAAATGGCTTTTTTTTTTTCTTGTAATATGCCAATGTTTGGCTTATTTGCTTGGCAAAACATCTGAAAGGGATTGTGGTATTTTTCTGGGTGATTTATTGTGTGCACTTTGTGTTCTTGCTTCCTTTCATAAACAGGATAATGCAAAGTGAGGCTTCCTGGAGTCCTTTCGGATGTTGAGAGGAAATCTACCTTGTGGCTCAGAAATTCTGATAATCAGAGATAATCCACGATCCTGAGCAGAGGCAGTCTCGCAAATGAGCAGTACTCTGCCGCCAGGGTAGTCTCCAGTGGCACCCAAAGGAGCAAACCAACCTCAAAGAAGATCCTCTTATCTCCATAGGAACTGCATGTGTGCCCAGGGCTGCCTTCTGTGCCTCTCCCCAGATAGCTTCCAGCCCCATCTCTAATCTTCTTTCAAAAAACCAAAACAAACCCCAAATAAAAATCAACCAATCAAACCAAATAAAAACCCCCAAGACATGAGACATGCCCAAACCCACGACTAGCAGGAGTCTGATTTCCCTGTTCTCTTCCTGGGACCTTCTGCTGGAGTCAGATAAGCCATGGAAGGCAGCCACTGAGTTGGAGAAACTTCCCTTTGGGCACTGCACAGCATGTTGATGTTCCAGTCTCCAGTCAGACCTTCTGTAGATGGTTCTTGAAATGTTTGCCATGGTAGGACAATGAGCCTTCATCCTCAGTCTGAATCCAGCTTCTCCATACAATGTGGACACTCGGTGTGGCTTTTGGCAGTGAGAGCAACTGCTTTCTTTCAGTTTGAAATGAAATTTCCCTCTTCAACTTGCTGCAGTCTTATGCCTTCACCGGTAGCACTGCTTTCTGATGCCATCTTCTGGGATGACAGAGGCTGGCCAAGCTCAGCGAGCAGCAGCAAGGCTTTAATAATAATGGACTGCAAGAAACACCTGCATTTGGGGTTGCCATTGTACTTTTGGCCTTATGGCAGGTTTAATGTCAGTGCTGTAGTTAAGGCTTATTAGAGCTCCAAGTGCAGGTGATGCAGTTCAAAGCAGACTGCAGACTTTCCTGAGTGTCCACATTAAAATATGTTCACAGCTGTAGTACAGTTAAAACCCACTTGTTATCTGGTTGCATCCCTTTTGTTTGCAAGCTCAAGCTAGATAAGAGAGCCACGGAGCTGTTTGTTGGGTAGCTGTTGGAACATCTTCCTTAGTTACTGCTGGAATGGAAGGCATTTTGTTATCACAGACTGCAACAGCTGACTTTTCTCCAAATATAGAACAGAAATACATATTGAATGCTTTGGCTCTTTCTTCAGTATTGGGAATATTCCTACCTTATCCCCATAGTAGCAGATCAATGCAGTTGCTGGGGTTTGTATTCTCAAGAAGCTTTAAAAACACATAATCATCTTCCAGCTCTGACTATGGATTTTACCTCCTGTCGCTAGGATTCCCTTGTAAATTTTACTTTTTCCCTTTCTAATTTCCTTTCTATTTTCTTTTCTCAGCTTTTCTTTTTTTTTTTTTTTTTCCTTCACTTGCTAGAATATATACAAGTGTTCAAGTGCAGGGATGTGATAGGGAAGCCCAATAAGCAATCTGTCTGTCTAGGAAAAATATGCCACTGTACCTCTGGTCCCACTCAAGTGCTGAGTATGTGTGTAGATGCCTTGGTTTGGTCTCTATTCTCCTTGCATATATCCAGATGCAATTGTCACAATCATTTTAACTAAGCTAACCTCTAATTTCTATTTTTACAATTGATTGCTCTTTTCTGTCAAGATGGAATCTAATATGGACTTACTCATTTTCAATGTAACACTTCTTGAACTACGAACTTGTTTTCTCTAATTTAGCAGTCTGGAGGGTGTTCTTTGACAGTAGCCCCCCTATGCCTCCCATGAGTGTTGTCGCATTAGAAATTTCAGATGATCAGATGGGATTTTCCCTCTGTTATGAAGAGGTGCTCATCTAGCCACTCATCCTGTGTGCTATCTAATATGATTTCAGTAGCATGTAGCAGACACACCAGCTCGCACCCTGTCTTGAGCTTTATCTGCTAGAATGTAAATCCACGAGCATTTGAAATCATATGCCTCTGAGACACAATCAGCTACAAACAGATAACGTCTGTTTGAAATCATGCTGTGCCCATTCCATGTTTGCCCACTTGGATCTTTCCTAAATAGGTTAGAACTTTCTGTAAATTATTTTTTAAGCATTTGGCTTATTTGAAACTTATATACCAGCAGTATATTTGGGTTGAGTTTATGCACGTAACTGAGTAGTCACAATAATTCTTACATTAATTCTTCTATGTAATTAAGGCTTTTGATACTGGTATAGATGCAGGTAGATTTTTTTTTTTTCATTTTTCCCAGTGACTCTTATTTTTCCAAATACCTTTATACAATATTAAATAGGTGGTTACTTGCTCCCTTTTTTCTCTTTCCCCTTTTGTTACTTACTAAGACCTTCCTTACCTCTCTAACAAGCATTAAAGTCTTTGCAGACTGCTTTCTTCCCCTTTCACTTTGATTTACACAACACCCTCCCATTGGAGAAGAGGGACCAATGTTTCACTAGGCTACAGCTCTCTGAACATTTTTCTCATAGCTTGGTATATATTAATTTTAAAATCTTTTCCTTTCTGCTTTTAATCCTTTTTGAGACATGAAAGATCCCTAAGAGATAATGTGTATTTCCACACACAGCAGCTTTTACAAGCTCCCTGACACATATCCTGTAAACCACTGTTGTTAGGATTATGGCAAAGCATTTGCAGGGGATCCTAGCTACATGTGTCAGAAGCCTGTCGTAGTCATGTCTGTCTGTGTCTTTCTGGAATGAAATGCATTGACATACTGTTGTCTGCTTGCTCCTTAGAGAATATTTAGTGGTTTTTTTAGAAAGAAATGTCTTGTATGGATACTTTTTACATACCAACTAATGTAGTTGAAAAATTTGAAAAAAAAGCATAAAGCATAATAAATAAAAAAGCATAAAACTTAATAACTCACCTAGTTGTTCCCTCCTGTAATTGTATCAGCCAAGCCAAATCTTTTTCTTGCTTGTAATCTGAGGCTAAAATGACACTGCTACCAGTTCTGCAACTGTGGGTAGTCTTGGACATGCGCTTCATGTTCTTAGTGTTGGTTTGAACCTCTGGGCAGCAGCAGCTCTCTTGAAGCAGGGTGGTGGTGCCTCTCAAGTCATCCCACAGCCTCATTTCCTGACCCGTAGGGTACTCCTCTCACTGCTTGAGAATATTGGGTGTTGAGAAACCTGCTCTTGCAGTTCAGCAGACAGGGCTCCTGCTCCAGGACAAAGGTATTACATCACCAGAAGTCTGCTGCTCTCAGTAATCTTCCCGTATGCCTTCCATGGGGAGGTGGTGGCCTTGTAGCAAGAGTGGCAAATAAATTTTGAGGCATTATTTTGATGATTCAAGGAGGGTTCAGGGGGTCTTGTTTTGATTTGGAGGTTGAATGCGACCTCCGCAATGTGGAGTTGCTGGGATGATTTGTAACAAGTCTCAGTCTTGAGTGGAATGATTTGTAACAAGCCTCAGTTGTTGAAATTAAGGAATAGGCTTCTTCTGAAAGTTTTTATTTTCTTTCTCTGAAGGTGCCCTAAAGGGATGAGAGCTTGGGGAAGAAGGGGAAGATTTTTTTTTCCCCCCTTTTTTTCCCTTTTTCTATTTTTTTAATTAGGGAAGTTTTTAATAACTCTTCATCTTAGTTTTAAGACTCATCCTTTTCAAGTCTTTTATGGGAATACGTATGAAGTAGGATTTATTTGGGTTTGATCACCTGGTCCATGTGTCTTCTCACTTTCTCCCCTGCACACGACAAATCTCAGATTTCATTAAAATGACCATAGGATCGTTTTTGAATTGTGTTTCTGGATCAGAAGAAAACCTTGAAAATGCCATCAAGGTTATCTGGTGCGGAAATGTCTGCTTCAGTCTGCAAGCTGGCTGAACTAGTTGCTGCTGCTGGTGTGACCCTGCTGCAGAGATGTTAACAGAAGTGTCTAATCGTGATGCAAATGTCAGCATTGCTGGTGTTTTGCTCCTCTCAGAGCCTTTGAGAACGGGTTTATGGATCACATGCTTCACTCTTTGGAGAGCGTGGTGCATAGGCTTTGATACAGTAAGTGATTTTTAGGAACATTGCTTTTCACCCTCTCAACCTGACCCATTCTGCAAAAAGGTGAGAGCAGATGGGAGACCTGAGCAATGCCATAATGGAACAACCCTGTGCAATCCCAGCTTTGTGGAGGAGCTCTTGCTCCTTTCCCTGAGCAGCAGGGCTTGGGTTTTCTGGGCTGGAAAGTGGAGTGTCGTCTTGCTTGCTTGTCTTTAACTAGCAGATCCCTATGACTGCTGTATCCTGGTAATGACAACAAGCCTTTTCTTCAGGTTTCTATGTGGAACTGCAGTGACAGTCATGTATTTATTTCCTTAGAGCCCATCGGCATCCCATGTGTTCAGGCCTGTTCCTGGGACAAGCCTGCCCTGGGGTGTGTCTGTGGCTTGCTGAAGGCGAGGGGAGCCTGGGGAGCGTGGAGCACATCTGGGGTGTCTGGGCTGGCTATGACAGGAGGCCCATCCATTTGTCACCCTGTGGAGACAGGACTTGACTTGTGTGGAACTCGACACTTGCTTTGCTCCAAGCCCCCTGGATTGCTTTTAAGTAGTCTGTAAGTAGAGGAAGCAGAGGTGATATGTGGAATAGCACCATTTCTATATCTTTAGCTGAGATAAAAATATTTCTTCCAAACTCATTTCCAAGGAGACCAGTACCTTAATGAAAACACTTCTTTTTTTTCCTTTTAAATTTCTTTCCCCCCTCCCCCGTTTGAGATGAGGCCATATTTAACTTGGCATTTGGAGCCTGGCAAGGGAAGTCAATTCTTCATTTTGAGATGGGAAGGGAAGGGGGCGAGAAACCCGTTTTCCTAGTTTGGAAGAGCGGTTTAACTGATTAATGAGACGCGAGGTGACACTCATCCTGTGGCACTGGGCACGGGGGATGGGACGAGGATTTGCTCGTGCGGAGAAGGGCTTGCTGGTGCTTGTCGAGGTAACTGGGGCGAGTGTCTTTTGCTCAGCGCGCCTTTCCCGGGGCTGCCGCCCCACCGGCAGAGCTCTGCAATGCTGAAATTGGAGCAGGCTGGGAGCGTGAGGCTGTGAGGGCACTTGCCCCAGTCAGACTTGGGGGGAAGCTGCCTCTAGGCAAGTGGGAACCCGATACACTCTGAGGAACCGGAGCCAGCTGCCGCTCTCCCTTTAGCAATATGCAAGTCTGTAAAATACTCATGCGGAGCCACCTGCGAAAGCAGATTAACCCCTTTATCTGTGTTGCTTCTTTTCCCCAGCTCACGCCGACAGTGGTTGTTTTTCCTGAGGGAGCTCCAGGGCTGACACACATGGATTTTCTCCTTAGCTTTAGGATCCCTGTAGCTGTGCTCCTTGATACCTGTCAGTGGTTAATGATTAAATACAGCTGCTGAATTGTGACTGAATTTGGGGTGTTGACTAATGGGATAGATGAAGACGTGCAGAACCTGCCTGTGGCACCTTGCATGGCTCCTGCATCTACGGATGATTCCTGGAGGAGCAATTAGTGGGTGGGGGGGAATGGGTCCTCACCCCCAGTGACCTTGGAGGACGAGGCTGTGCTCTGCTTCATTCACAGCTACAATTCCCTTTTCTGAAGTTAAGCGCTCTCCGGCACTGGGAGCCGGGCTGCGTTTATTACTAACCCCACCCATCCCTGCCTCTTGCAAGAATCTTGTGAGGCTGAGCTTGTGTTTTTAGAAGCAGAATGACAGAGAGAAATTCCCTGGAGGCGAATGCAGAGTGTGTGCTGTGCACGCCAGTACAGACACACGGGGCTGGGAACTCCCAGGGAGAGATTAAGTGCGAGAGAAGAGCGCAGAGCAGCCAGAGCTGGAGGAGGGGGGTGGAGGAGGCGAGACGCTTTCTAAGCCTCAAACTGAGCCGTTCGGATTTTTTTTAAGAAAAAAAAAATCAAAAAACGCCCTCGACCAACCTCGGTCTCGACAGTCTTACTGAAGTGCCTCTTGTGTTGCCGGATCATCTCACTGCTGGGTTTGAAGGACCCAGGCTAACATGATGTACCTCTGGGTGAGTAGGAAGCGTGTGTGAGGGCTTGCACACTTTGCACATATAAGGAATGGAAAGCTGAAGGACTCTGCACTAACATGAGCGGCCTTCACTGTTGGGCTTAGCTCTCTGCAACCTCTACTCACAGTGGGCTAGTTTTCCCTTGTAAAAAATAATATTTCGAGCAAGCGCTGTTAACTGGGTATCAAGCAGGCTTTTCCTGTGGTTATAAGTTCCTGTGGAGAGAACAGTTTTGGGCAGGTGCCTTGGAGACAAAATTTTTGGTATAATGCTGCTCACTGTCTGCCAACTGAGAGTCCTGTGTATATATATATATATATTATTTTTTCAATGCATAAAGCTGTTCCCATGTGCCTCTGCTTTATGGGATTTTTGGTGTTACTGAGAGACATCCCAGATAGTGGAGGAGTGCTGCTGAAAGGGATCTGTAAGTCACTGAAGGCTAGGAGAGGAACAGGAAGGGGTTAGATAAGTTTTGCAGTTTGGGATTTTGAGGACAGAGGGAGAAGCTGTTTTGAGAAAAGTTGGATGCAAGGTTGTTTTTCCAGAAGTGGCACAGTTACTCAAGTTTCTTTTGGAGTATGGAAAATAATGTCAGGAAAAATGTGTAAAGTGTTATATAGATCCAGCAAGGAAAGTAATAGCTTATACAGAGGCATATATATTTTCAGCCTTTGAGCGAGGACTGGAATTTCCTTTGGAGCAGTCAGCTCTTAGACTGCTCAGTCATCAACGTGTAGTTTTGTCTGCTCCTGGGCACCCTTGAGATCAGCAGTTTTCCCTTGGGTTTCCTTACCTAGATATGTGAGGTGAAGAATAGTTGGGTCCCAAGTTTTTGTTTTGGTTTGTTTTTTTAAGAAAACCCCCTGTTTGTAACTCGGAACGTGGGGACTCTGTCTGCCTCTGGCTGCTTTGAGTCCAGCTCCCCATCACTCCCAGGAACAAACACTGGTTTATTTTAGCAACAAAGCAAGCCTTGGAACCCAGGCAGAAGGATTTGACTTCCCTCCTTTGCACATACACACACTATCTTTGTTGCAGGGTAACTTGATTCTGCGCAGGGGTATGCACGCTTGCCTGGTTTCGTCCAGCAGGCCCTGCTGGCAGGCACGTCCACCTTCTCTGCTCAGCCCCTTGCCACAGCTTGATGTGTGGGACCCCCACTTGGGGTGCTGGTTTTTAGTGAGAAAGACTGGGCAGGCCCTGTGGCTCAGCTAAGATTTGTGCTTGGTTTGGTGGGTGGGGTGAGAGGAGAAGTAATTCAGCCATGCTGCTGCTGATCTTAGATAAGGAGTAAACAATGGAGATGTTCCTTACTCTGCTGAAATAGGACGGATGAGTGTGGGAGCAGAGGAGAGCTGCCCTGCTGTCTCACCTCCTGTGCTGAGGGGTGTGTGAGCACTCTAGTATAAAATAGACGTACTAGCCTGCCTAAAGACCAGCTTTGGCCCAAAAGGTTGAAGCACTGACCTGGATTGTTAAGAGGGTTCATCCATTGGGATGCTTGCCAATGGATGATCCTCATGGGCTGCTGTTTCTGCCTGCACCCTAAACTTCAAGCGGCACTACTGCTGTGTTTGCATTGCAGTTTAACTTCAGAGAAGTGGGGAAAATAAATATTAAATGCTTGAATAGCTGAAGGGGTTTTAAAGGCGTCATCTGGGCACTGTGCCATGATAATTAAAAAAATTAGTGACTTTTTGCTATCTGGATATGATCTTTCCCTTCTCAGTACAGGTTACACTATTACTTTCGGGGAATCTTCTCCTCTTTGGACCTTTCAGGGACCTTTTCCTCCATGCCCATTTGTGTTTCTGCTTTAAGCTCTTTTTAGCCTGACAGGCTACATAACCTTTAGCAGTAAGAACAAGGAGCCTCGACTGACAGATCTGGTTTGGTGTGGGGTTTGTTGTGCCTCTGCTCTGCCAGTTTCTTGCTTCCTTGCTCACAGGTTCCCCTGTGCCTCTCATTCTCTTCTTGTTGCCTGTGCTGTCTTTTTTTCTGTTCTGTGCCTCTTGTCCTTGGAATGTCAGGACTTCAGTAGATGCATGGAGATTTGTACTGAGTCATTCCTTAATTCAGTGCATGAAGCTACATTAATGCAATGTTAAATTTGAGGTTTTAAATATGCAAGTCCTGAAATCCAGAATTAAGATTCCCACAGCAACCATAATGTTTCTCCCCCAACCCCCCACCCCCCAGGGATGCATGTTACAGAATTATCTTCTTTGAAGATATTGTGCAATATTGAGCACTGTCAGATTTGACAAATAGTAAAATAAAAAGAAGAACGCACCTTCCTCTGCAGCTGTGGTGTGGTGTGGATACTGAACCCAGACGTACAGGCTACCTGCAACATCACAGTCCCTGATTATAATGCTGTCTCTGGAATGAAGTGGTGGTGTAGCCTCGGTTCAGTCTGACATTACTGCTTGCTGAACTGTATTCCCTGGGGTGAAACTTGTTGCAGGATACTCTTAAATATTTGAGAGCCTTGTAGACTGCAGGAGATTGTGGGCTGTGGAGAGCTGGAGAGTAGGAAACTTAAAATATCCGTTGTGATGACCTAATGCTTGGCATTGTGAGCGAAGTGAAGGCGGCAGACTATCTGTGCTATTAAATATCAAGAGAGACTATTTATCTTAACACTTTTATTGTGTAGGATGCAGTTGTATAAAGTCTTTCTGAGGCAGAGATGGTATGATAGTCTCTCTGATGTTGCAAACTGTTTGAGTACATTGTCAGTGTTGAAACTCAAGGTGGGTATTTGCCTTACGTATAGGAGGTGCATATAGGAGTTCTGTTTTTGCAGGCATTTTGTTTGTGGGGAACCATCTAACTCTAGTTTTGTCTCTTCTCACACTCATCCCCATTTGTGTGCAGCTGTCTGGGCTCTTGAATTGCTCAAGAGAGCTCCTAGTCATCAGTTCTCTAAATGGGACTTGGGCAATTTGGATTATGAAGGCAAGAGGGTCTTTTTGCTGAGGGAGATCAGGAATGACAAAACGGGGGCAGGTGTTGTGCTGGTGACAGCCAGGAGCAGAGTGGTTTGAAGGTGGGAAAAGCATTCAACCCTTTACTGGATAAGAAAGACCGAGTTTTTTCATTTATGAGCAGATGAATCTTTGTGTACTGTGAGTCATGAGATACAATCTAGAGTAATTTCATTCCAAGTATTTTCTAAAGAGCATGATGTGTTCTGAGAGTTGCATGGATGAATGTTGCCTTGCTGGAGGTCTGTTGTTACAAGAAAGGTTGAAAAGAAGGGGCAGCAGTCCTATGAAGCAATTTATCAATCATCCTTCTCCTGTGCTCAAAGACAGCTGAAACTATCAAAGGCAGGAGCGACCAAGGTAAGGGAGGTCCATGCTGTTGCTAGGCTTCTGGTAGGAAAGCACCGGATTCATCGCTCTGTTTATAGTGGGTATGGATAATTTCCTCATTTCTTGCAGCCATGTACAGAATACATGCTGAGTGTTTGTGAGAGGGCTGGCTGCCTATTGCAACTAGAAATTATTTCTTTCTCTAAAACCCTGTGAAAGAGAAGATCTTACCTAGACCCACTGATTATCATACAGCAAGAATAGTGCTAGTAAGCTTGCCAAGCTAATTTTGAATTTTTTGTTGGTTTTCTTCCTGACCTGTCTTTTACTTGCCTTTTTGTCACTTAAAAGTCTCTCTTTGCATTCACTGGAATAATTTTTCCCTCTAGGCTCCGAGCTCATCAGCTTTACCACCAAGGGATTGGAAACCCAACTCTGCTGCCAAACTTGAGTCTTAGCAACGAGCTCTTCCTCACGCCAGGTCTTTCTATTATTTGTTTGGTCTTTTTTCGTGAGAGGTAGCTACTGCCAGCAAAAAGTATGGACATTACGGCATGGTTTTCAAAGCATGCGTTTAATAGCAGCAAAACAAGTGACTATCCAGGGAAAACCGCCTCCCTGCTCTGTTCTGGTGTGAAGCCTGGGGCAGCTCTTGCTGGGGAAGTCTAGCTGTGCCTCTAGGTCTTTGGCTGAAACCTGTTTGGTAGGCATGGCACATGAACACGTCAGCCATCACCCGGAGCTCTGATGGGAGGGCGAGCGCGCAGGTGCTGCGTGTGAAAGGCGCGTGCGTGGCGTGGTCAGTGCAGAGAGAGGTGGAGATGGGGCTGCCGCTGGGAGACTGCAGCTGTGAGGATGTAGAAAGGTTTTCCTGAATGAATGTTAGAGGTCAGGTCTGGGTGAATTTCTGTGAGTATATTAAAAGACTTTTTGTGTTAATATAAACACTGATTTTTTGATTCTTGCTCTGGAGCAGAAAAGCCCTGAAAAATCATAAAATGGAGCTCATGTGAAAATCCTCGAGCTAGTAGCCTGCAAGCTGATTCCCCAGCCTGCAAGTCCCTGTGGTGCCATACTGTGGCATGCATACGTAGCAGCTTGAATCCAGAAGTAATATAGTTATGTTTGTCCAGCACTGCAGCTGAGATAATGAGTTCTGCTGCTCGATAAGGTTTATTAGCTTTGGTGCAGCACCTCATGAACATGGTTATACTGCTTCCACACTCGAGCTGCTCTGTGCACAGCTGGGTTGTGGATGTCTGCATTGCGTTTCTCTGGGGCTTTGTGTGACAAAGCAACTTGCATCTGTTTGCATCTAGGGTTTTATACAGGCTTTGCAGATTTGGGAATCAGAGAAAGAAGAGTGTATGAAAGAGATTATATAATGTGACTGTCTGTGTTATTAGAGGCCTGGAGCTGATAATCCAGGTGATCTTTTCCAATTCTGTGTTCCTGCAAGCCTGTAATCGTGGAAGATGCCAAGGTCACTACTGATACAAGAAAGCCCAGTGCAGTTCAAAAAGAGAAGCCATTTCAAATTAAGGTACTGGCTTCAGAAGATTCAGATTCAAGATCATGATGCTCTGTTCTGTAGGGTACAGTGATTTCATCTGGTTTATGTAAATCAGGTGTACAGTACATTGCCATAATGTGCAGGAATTCTCTTCTCTGATGAATCTAAACAAAAGAATTAGGGGGATGTAGGCTTGCTTGGTTGGTGAATTTCTCCAGTGGCTCTTCTGCCTGACTGCTGTATTCCCACCTGTCCAAACAATGATGAACACGGGGAACTCTGTTTGCTGTAAGCCTGTCCAAGTCTTGGAAGACTGACAGGGGCTGGGTCCTGTTTAAGTTAGTTTTTCACAAAACAGCCTGTTTATCTTGGAAGGAAGAGAATAAACCGTAAGAGAATAAGGAGAGAATAAACCTCAGCTTTCGTGATTTCCAGCTGAATGCTTGAGGAAGAGTGCAGATAATAGCTATTTGAGACTGAACATCTGTGTTTCCTGCACTTCCTGTGGTGCTTATTTGCTAATCTTAATTCCATTAGTGACAGAACTTTACTGTTTTCACAGAATCACAGAATTCTTGCGTTTGGAAAGGACCTCTGGAGATCATCTAGTTCAATGGCCCTGCCAAAGCAGGATCACTTAAAGTAGGTGGCATAGGAACATGTCCAGATAATTTTGAATATCTTCAGAGAGGAAGACTCCATGACCTCCCTGGGCAGCCTGTTCCAATGTTCTGCCACTCTCAATGTAAAGAAGTTCTTGTTCATTCTGCGGTGAAACTTCTTGTGTTTTAGTTTATGACCATTGCTCCTGATCCTGTCTCTCGGCACCACCAGAAAAGAGTCTGGCAACAACCTCTCGACACTCACCCTCAAGATACTTAAATGCATTAATGAGATCCTCTCTCAGTTGTCTCTTTTCCAGACTAAACAGGCACAGCTCCTGCAGTCTCTCCTCAAATGAGATGGTCCAGACCCCAGATCATCTCTGTGGCCTCTGCTGCTGAGCTCTGTGGTATCTCCTTGTCTTGCTTGAAATGTGGAGCCCAAAACTGGACACAGCACTCCAGGTGTGACCTCACTAGGGCCAAGTAGGAGGGGGAGGATCAGTTCCCTTGATCTGCTGGCCACAGTTTTTCCGATGCACCTCAGGATACCACTGGCCCTCTGGGCCGCAGGGGCACACTGCTGGCTCATGGTCAAGTTGTCATCCACCAAGAGTTCCAGGTCTTCTCCTGCAGAACTGCTGTCTAGTAGGTCCTGTACTGGTACTAGGGGTTATTCCTCTTCAGGTGTAAGACCATACACTTGCCCTTCTTGAACCTCATTAGGTTTCTCTCCACCCAACTTCCAGCCTATCAGAGCTGTCCTAACCCCCAAGGTAATGGCAATGGTATAGGAAAGGTCTCTGAGTGGACCTGTGGGGTGGCTTTTTTGCCACAGCTCTAAGCAGTCACTAGGGCAGCTACTGTGTTTGTGTGTATGCTTAACCAAAAGTATGATTGCCATTAGCTGGAAAAGATCCCTTCATCGTTCAGCAAGGGCTACTGGCTACAGCAAGAGCTTGAGTGATGTAGAAGGGTCAGACAAAATGTGCTCTGTCTGGAGTTGTGAGTTCGCAGAAGGAACTGCAGTCTGTATCTGCAGTACCGCAGCTCTGGATGGTGCCCTGTACCCAAGGCAATGTGATTCACCCTGCAGCCATGCATTGAAGAGGCAAATTGTGCTGATGGACCAGTGCGGATAGTTCCACACTGGAAGTGAAAACAGGCTTGCAGAAAATTAAGAAATCCATTGAGGATGTGCTTTGTGCCCTCCAGTGCTAAACTCTTTTGCTAAAAATGTTGAAGATTCCTTAAAGCTGTGAAGAAGCTTAAACAAGTAATTAAGTTTCCTTCGTCTGTCCCTTAAATTTAGGTTTCATTGTTCTCAGAGTCCTGTGTCTCATGACTAATATACTGCCTGCACAATGCGCTGACTGATTTTTTACCAGATGGTTCTTGGGTCTGTAGCAGAATCCAGGGCGAAGGCAGTTAGTTTTCCTCCTGCTTCAAATGAAAGATGCTGTCCCCCACACAATTCTCTGATTGAATCTTGGACATAAAACGATGAAGTGAAAATATTTTGACCAGATGACAATTTTTAAAGATATTCTTAGGGATTATTATTCACGATATTTAAGGAGCTGGCATAGGATGATACTAGAACGCTTCTCTGTACATTTTTTTATAATTTATAAATCATCTAGTGTTGAAACAAAGTTTAAATGCAGAAAAATGCTGCAATTCAAATATGTATATGTGGCTAGAAGATAGAAAATGTGCAGTGTGAACTGCCTGTTGCTATTTTTTCACTTTTCATTTCTGTTGTAATGGCCTCCTTTTTCATTCCACCGTCCATCATGGTGGCGATGTCTGCTTGCTCCATGACACACCTTTTGGATGGAGAACCCTTGTGGGTAAAGACAAAGCATCCCTCAGGAAGGTGCAGCATAAGTGGAGTGCATGTCTCCATGAGGACCATCTCAGCAGCACTGCAGAGCAGATTTGCTATGGGGCCCGTTGAATCCAGCAGTCATTCCAGCTATTTCCCTTCCCCCACCCCTGATTTATTACACTGTGATTTTGGCTGCTGCTTGAGTGAGGAGGAGCAGTGAATGGCGATTACTTTTTTTGGACCAGCCAGCTGAAAAGGAGAAGCCCATTCAGCATAGGTGAGGCTACTGACTATGACATCTTTTAAGAAATGGGTGGTATTGGCATTTTTAAATTTTAATGTTGAGGAAATTCTTCTACAGGAGAAACTTTGGTGAAGTGTATGCAGTGTATGTGTAATTGCTGTTTTTAAACACCTTTTGGACTGAGAAGTGCTGTAGAAATAGAAGATCCTGTAGTGCTTTTTCCTTGCATAAGGAATGTTGCTCTTCAATGCAGCTGTTTAGCTGTTTTGAACAGGTGTGCAATAAACACCCCTTCCCTTTTCAACCAAGTGTGGTGGTGATGGATACCCTCTCATTTAAACATGCATGGTTTTCTCTCCTACAAGAATTAAAAACTTTAAAAATAGCTTACATATCTAGAAAGAATATCGAGCCTTGTCCTGTTTCTCTCTTCCCCTCCCCCTTGCTACCAACTCAAATTACCGACAAGCTTTGGAAATTTCGGGGCAGGGGAACAGAGGTGCAGCTGGCCTGCATGTGTTGCACCAGCTGTAATGCAAATGATACATGCTGAAAGAGGCTTTTCTCACTTTAGTAATTCTTGGATATTGTTGTGCAATGGGGACATGCGACAATTTGTCTTAAATGTGTTTGCTGATATGTTCCGCAGAGTATACTGCATCCTTTATTCCTTGCTGGCAAGAGACAATATCAAAATCCAATTGCCCGTTGGCAGCATGTCATTGCAGCTGGGACTGTCCTTCTGCCTTACCAATCCATCAGGACTTGGGTGATCCCATCACACTTGATATTAGTTAATTTAGGGCTGGCCAGAACACAGACTTAGGTAAATCCTCATTTTTCTTGGCTTTTTGGACAATTTGTAATAAACCACAATTTTTTGTTATTTGTTTCTGAAAGTGGCATTACCTATTGCTCTTCTGCCTGAGAGGGCCAAAGGGGAAGTGCTTGGCTGCCTGTGCTCAGGTAGTTTGTGGGTACCAGTCAACTTTGTTGCTGCTTATCTGGAGCAGTAAAAGTACAGGCACTGAAGGTTCAGTTGTGTAAAAACAAAAGCTGATGTTGATTTAATCCCATTACATTGCGTTGATCTCTCAACCACTGGACTCTTAGTAGGATTCCAGCTTTAATCCTGTAAGGATCAATCTGGTCCGTTGCTTTTCTGTCCTGATCCTAAATCCCCCTTTAATCTTGTTAATTATACCAGGCCTTTTTTGGTTTCATTTTTTTTCCCTTGTGGACCAGCAAAACCACATTAAATCTTCATGTTGCTGTCTCTGACCTGGTGTTTTTACCCTTTGTTCATCCTGTTGAGGAGCAAGGTTCTCCTGAAGACTGGTTTCATCACTCATAGCAGTGCATTTGGTGGTCTGGTGTCTGCTGCTTCAGACTCCTGTGGAGTCAGCTAGTTATGCTGTTGTGCTGAATTCCTCCTGGTTCTGTCAGAATTTTTCTTTTTTTTTTCATCTGTTTTTTGATACTGTGCTGTTTGAAGGGGGTGGGGAATCATGGAACATGACAGCCACTTTGAAATTGCTTTCTTTTTTTAAAGAGAAAGGGTTTTTGGAGCAGAATCCCATAATTGGAGGAGAAGACATGGAACACTGCTTGGATGATGAGGCACATGCCCTGAAAAGACTGGAACTTGTGTCAGGGTCTGGGTAGTCCCATGACCCACAGATGTATTCTGAAGGTCACAGAGAAATTCAGTTGCTTAAATCAACCTTTTTATATTTATGTGTATTCGGGTGGCTTGAAGAGGGGAATAATATGCATTCAGATTTGAGGCTCTTTATCTTCATATTGCACTGTCTGCAGGCCTCCAAACCCAGTGCTGCCTTTTCTGTGTAATGCACAAGGCCAATTTCTCACTGTGACAATCTGCTCCTGGCACTTGCAATAGAAACTAGCAGTGCTTAATGTATTCATCTCTGGTATTTCCTATAGTGTAAAGAAGAAAACCAACCCAAAATTGCACCTACATTTGCTGTAACTCGATCAAGAGCTGACAGATCATTTCTGGAACATGTCTGTGCTGGGATATTGACTGCTCTGCCAAATTTTCTGCTTTTATCTTGCAGTGCTGCTCCTTTTCTCTCCCCTGTCCATGCAGCTCTGCCTCATCCAGCAGAGGCTTCTACTTTTCCAGCCCTTCAGCCAAATCCTGATTTCCTACCATCTTGCCAGAGCACATGGGGCTGATATCTCTCCTTGCCAGAATGCAGGCTGTAGGTATGGGTCTGCCATAGAAGTAGCCAAAGTGATTCCCTTTTAAACCAGATAGAGGGAAAACCAGGTTTGGATCACAGAGGATGAGCTCTATGGATGCATTTATTCCAATTAAAGCAGCCCTTGTGCTTAGTTTTTGGAAAACACTTTATAGCCATGACAAGAAAGTAGCAATTGCTTTTAAGGAAATGTGGGCATTTTCCCAGCAGTTCTAGGGTTAAGGAAATTGTAGAGGGGTGACATGGTGACAGTGTTCCCTATTTTTGTGTGTTGCTGGTAGCGAGAAGAGGGAAACTTTGATTTCTAATCCGCTTTGGAGGAGGCTCCGTATCAGGGCTGCACAGAAACATCCAGTCAAGCAGCTCCTTTATCATAAAGGGGATTTTAATTAAAACTGTTCTCGCATCATGAGCGAAATGAGCGTCAGTGCCAGCCAGCCCTGTACTGGGCATTTATCTCCTTCAAACCACATTACCAGTAATTGCTGCATTAAATCAAAGTCGAGGGAGATTACGGGTCTGAATTGGGCAGGCGGCCGGTGCCCGCGTGGGGAGCTCCGTGCTGCCGAGTCGCTGATACGGGAACCCCCTCCGCCCCCCCAGCTGGGGGTGAAGAGTCAGAGGGCTGCTGGATCCCAAGAAGCCCTTCTCATTACAGGGCAGGAATTTTTGTCCTAACCTAGGAGGAGTGGCAGGCTGTATGCTTGGAACATTTTAAGCTGCTGGTGTTTTTCTATTAACTTCCTTTAAAAACAAACAAACCCAATAAGAAAACAAACCCTGTGGCATTGCCATCCCACCTCTGTCTCCTGTTTGGATCCACTACAGCCTTTCCCTTTTGTTCATTTTCTACTGCTTATTCCAGCCCTGAAACTTAAGAATGAATCACGTCTTGTCTTGATACATGCCTTTTTCTCTACCCTCCTTGCCACAGCTCTGCTATGGAGCTGCCAGCTTGGTTCCTCTCTCTCCCAATATGGGAGACCTTTCTCCCCTTCTTCACCTCTCCTCCCACGAGGAATTGTATCTGCCTTGACCTGTGGTTCCTTTGCCAACTATGGCTCATTAGTTCATTTAATTATTTTTCTAGGTTTTTAAGCATTCTGTTGTCTCTTGGTCTAGAGCAGCTGTTTCCCTTCTTCTTGTCCCTATATACTTTAACCTTGGTGGCTCTGAAAAACATCTGATCATCCTAGCGTTGCTCTTGCTTCCACTCTCCAAACCTCTGTCAGGGCAAGGCTGAGGAATGGCCATGCCCACATGAGGTCTCAGGTATGTGGACTGGCTGAGGTAATTAGATCTATGTGGGCAATCACTGGATTATCAGAATGTGACAGCTAGACTCTTAGTGACTGTTATTACCTCTGTCCCATAATTGCGCAGAGGGTAAGCCAGGAAGAGCATGTGAAGAAAGCATGGGTTTTTTTTCCTTTTAAAAAGTGACTGTCATTTTCTTTGTTTTTGTCTTGATGGTAGTTATGTATTTTCCTGTTCTGTTGCAGACAGTCTTGGGGCAGTTGGGTGGCAGTGATGGTTTTTCTTCATTTTGCCCAGAGGTGTTGGCAATCTGCCATTCTGAAGTTTGCTTCCTGCAGTGTTTGCACATCTACTACATTCCTCTGCTGCAGAATAGGGTCTCATTCTCAGCACTATACTGAGAACCTGGTAATGTATGTGAAAGACGATGCTGCAGCTGGATCTGCCTGCTAAAACAGGTTGCACACTGTCGAGCTGTATTAGATTTTTAAGATTCACACAAGTTTCTCAGAAGCTGTCTAGTTCAGACAATTGCAGGAATGTGCCTGCTGTGCCCCTTCAGAGCTTGAAGTTGCAGCTTTTGCTTCATTACAATGTGAGCTTGAGATGCAGCTTAAGTATTGCCCTACTTTAACTCTGGCCTACTCATGAATCTCTAGCCTAAGTGGTTCTTTTCAATTCATGCTAAGAGACCTGTAAAGCCGCAGAGGCTGAAGTTTGAGTGCTGCTGATATTCCAGCTGATAGTGCAGAGGGATTGCAGTTAATTTTTGCCTTAGTAGTCCTGTTACCATGAAGTGAGAGTAGTCCCACCACAGAGTAACTGGAGAGTTGTGCAGAGAACATGAGCCAAGTCTTTGGTGGCGATTTCTTGATAGTGAGAGAAAGCAGAGATAAGGGTTTTCATGAGAGCCGGGAAACCATCTTTATGGCATCGTGGTTTTGGGACAGAGAATGCAGATAGTGTGGCAGATTAGGGTGAATGAACATGAGTGATTTTTTTTTTTTTTTTTGTAGAGGTCACATAAAGCTGATGAAAGAGCAGGTATCTTGATTGTGCAGCTAGTGGAACCAGAGAAAGCCCTCAGTGGTTGTTGTCCAGGGATTTCAGCTGCTGTGGCTTGTTTTAGAACTTGTTGGGAGTTGAAGCTAGCCTGCAGGAGAGGACTTTGGACTGAGCCATATCAGCCTTTATTCTGTTCTTCTGGCTCTTGGGGAGAAGTGTGGGTGGCAGTTAACTTACGTGCCCATGGCAGATCTCTGTGCCCATGTCCTGGGACTCTGTGTGAGATTAAAAAGGTTTCCAGAATTTTTTTCTCTCCTGTTTTCTCAGAACTAGATAGGTTTCAAAAATCCCAATTAAAAAAAACATCTAGGTGTTTACTACATTTTACTATTTTGTCTTAGTCTGAGGCAGAAAGTGATGTGAGGACTACTTCTTGCCTCTGAGCTGGCACAGTCTTAACATACCTCTTTCTGTTCTCCACCACAGCCTTATACTTCTCCACTGAAACCACTGGAGAAGGGTCACAGAAATAACTAGCACCTCTGCCTCAAGATGAGTAGTCCCTGGGCCCCCCTCCCTACGTTAAAGCATGACTTGCTGCTGTCACCATTCATTTAGCCTGTCTTGACTCTCCTCTTTCAGGGTAAACTGCATCATTTTTGCCAAACCTCAGCTTTGCATGCTATTTCTGGATCCTTTCTGTGCACTCAGCAAATGCACCAAACTCTTAACTGCAGCACTTCTGGTATTTTGCTCTTGAATCTCTTTAGAGCTGCCTGAGTTTGGGATTTTTAATTTTTTTTTTTTTTTTATGGGACTGGGAAAAAAACAGGATTCATCATCTAAAGCTGAGCAGGTGGGCAAGATTTTGAACTGAGGCCTGCAGAAATTAATGGACAGATGTAATTCTATCATGAAATTATCTTTGCAGATTTATGTAGAAAGTGTCATATTTTGTATATTGCTGTGCTGAAACTGTTTCCAGATGACTTCCTGAGATTTATTTGGTGACCTGCTGTTGCGGCAGCTAAAGGTCCTGCCTGCATGATGTTCTCCAATTCCTCAGTTCCTGCCAGTAGTACAGTCTCAAACCCAGCTATCACACATAGACAGTGCTGCCTGTTTATTTCTCTCTTACTTTCATTCAATTAAGAGTTTTGTTTAACGTTTTTGACATGTTTTGCCTCTTACTTACACAGTTACAGAGTGTGGGCAGCTGCTCTGCTATTCTGATTGCACTAAGCTGGGCAGGGAGTGCTTTTGCTCCTGTGTCAGAACAGCAGAATGCTGTCCCAGAAAACCTTTCCCCCAAATTCAGCTTTTGTTTGTGTAGCTGGGAAGCCATACCACGCTAAGGCAGGGATAAATTTAAGTTCATACTAGCATAATTTATTGTGTGGCCACTCCAACTTGGAACAAGTACCTTATTCTATTTTAGTTTGTCACGTGGAGGCAATTTGATAAGCTGAGAGGCGAGGTGGGGAGAAAAGTCCATACCAAAACTGTCTCTGTTAGGAAGCAAGTGCTCAGCTAGATGAGTAAGGCACAGCCACACAGCCACATGCTGAAATGCTCTGCAAGGGTTGATCATGTTCTCCCTTCACCCCAGGCAAAGGCAGGGTAAAACGTGTTGGCTCAAACCCTTATTGAAGGTGGTTTATCCCATGAGCCGCTTGCTGGGATAGTCTGGGAATGCATGTGGCATTTCCAACAGCTCCATGTGGCCGTTTGCTGGTGGGTCTGAGGTAATGGCAGAACTGTACTTACACTACAGGGGAATCGTCAGTGTGGTCCAGCCCTAGTTTGTGATTCATTCAATTAAAAATACTTGGTGAGAGTATGCCTGATACTACCATCTGGTGACTTTTAATAATATTTATTCTTAGGAAGGTGGTTCTTTAATTAAGGAATTAGCCTTAATTTTTGTAGGCTTAGCATAGATCTGAAGAAATGCTCAGACTTAAGCTGCTCTATTTCTAGAAGAGTCAAATCTTTCTTTTTTGGATCTCCCCGTTGTCCCCTTAAGGATCAGCTAATTGAACTGCTGCTGCTTGTTAAGTGAAAAACCAAGTGGGACTGTGAGAGACAGAATGGGCAAAGCTTTTCTCTGACTGAGGTTCTGGAACAGCCTCTGAAGTGAAGGAAGACTGCCTCCACTCTATTCTTTTTGCTTCCTCTTTGTCCACTGCCCCCAAAGGAATATAGAAAGGCAGTGTGGCTGTCATGTAATGTCTAAACTACCAGGAGAAAACTCCTTGTCTTCTTTGACGTTGAAATTCTGCATCTGGACACCTTTTTGTTTCTTGTGTAACAAGCAAAAAGCATTTTGATGGACATGTGGCATTGCTGAGATCAGTGCATCTATAAATGGTCCCAAAAGAAAGCTGTGATACTTTCACCTTTGTTACCAAGTGTCTTAGCCTAGAAGTATACTTATTTGCTTCCTGAAGCATTGCCAAGTGTTTAGAGTTCTCCTTGAAAGGAGGCCCAGACCCAAGACACAGATAATTTTTTTCTGGAAAATCTGTGTATACTTTCTTTTCTCCCTTTTATACTGTGCCTTTGATAATAAGTACGACAAAGCCTGTCTGGTTTTAGAAGCTTCTTTTGGACTTGCTGCATGTTATACTCAGGTGTTCTGGAATTGTCTCAAGATTGTATAATTAAAACCTGTTCTGTAATGCATGTAAAGCAATGGATTGGGGTAGAAAGGAAAGTTGAAGTCGTGTCTTCTTTATGCTGCTGGTGTATTGAGACTACTGGCAGGTTTAGTTTGCAACTTAATCACTAATATATTCTTGTGAGTTATTATTCTGCTAAAGCTGCTTTGCTGGGAGTCAACTCATTAGCGTCGTGAATAAAACCTCCGTTCTGGAAGCACAGTCTTTTGCAAGGGGATTTTTCAAACTTCAGATGAGTGTTCATCACTGCCTTGTATTTTTCCTTTGTAATAGTTTCAGAGGTAGACTTTGGCCAATCTAACTTTTGCCTGAACTAAGTCGAGTCCTTGTCCACCTGCTGAAGTTGTGTGGGCAGGATCTGTACTTCCAACTTCAGGAAGACTCTGCCTACAAAAATCTTGACTTTAGGATCAAGTGTTTTTCTGTCTCTCTTGACAATCATGACAGTGTAGGTTGGCTATTTGAAGAGCTTGGTTTCTAGTTGAGGAAGATCCAGGCTTGTGATTTCATGAGACCCCTTTGGCATATAGGTTTCTGGAGTCTGCTAATGTTACCATGTTACTGGATGGCTGTAAGTAAGCTCAACAAAACAAAAAGCCAATTGTCCAGCAGACAGAGGTCTTGCAATATGCTCCCTTAGCAGACTGACTTTGTATTATTCTTCTGCCTCCTTTTTCCATGTCCTTCACTAAAGCAGTTTATTGACGCTTTGAAAATAAGTGGTAGTTAAAAAGTAATGGCTTTTAATTCTGACCTATTCTCCTCTTATTTTGTGTATTTGTAATTGTTTTTTAAAACTGTGCTAGCTTTCCAGTCTAGACAAACCATTAATATTTAACAGCTACGTGTAGATGATGCAGTGAAGACCTGAGGGCAGTAACAGGATGCAGGTATCTTATGTCCACAGTTTAGAGTGTGCATGGTGCCTGCTGTTAAGCCACTTTAGATTGGTTTCAGGACCACAGAGCTTGGTTGGAGAGTGTTTAGAGTGGTAGTGCCACATGCAAACAAACTCTGTCACTCTTAAGTAAATTGCCTTGCAAATGGAGAATGTGTTGCAGAAAAAGATTGAAAAGGGAGATCTCCAGCACCTGGAGGAGAAAAGACATGACCAAGAGCTATTTCAGAGCTTTGATTTTATTAAATACTATCTTTGGAATTTTTCTTTCTCAGTTTTTTTTTTTTTTAAATTGTAAATTTTATCCATGAAAACCGGATGAAGTTCTGCTGTGTGCCTGAAGTATTTCCTTGGCAGAATCAGCTAGTATGATGAGGCAATCTTTGCTACACATTTTTGCTGCTTTCTTCAGATTTGGGTTCCTTGGGCCTTTTGCCAGAGGGCTTGTAGTTTCCTTGGATTCAAAGTGTATTTTTGGTAATTTCATTTGTGCTAATGTGTTTTTGGACTATTAATCCTAATGAACATGAGGAATTAGTAGCGCTAACTAACAGACAGGGTTCAGGCAAGCAATGGCTTCTATGGCTTTACCAACCCATTCAGATTCTTTCCTGTGATGTCCTTATTATGCTAATCCAACACTCTGGTTTGCTGCTACTCCACATCCCCCAGAACTGCTGGTTTCATTTCTGCTTTAATGCATCTAGTTCCTGATCTGCAACATTTGCCTGCTTAACATGTTTCACTGACAGAGAAGGCACTGGCTGGGTGCTGAGTTATTCACTCACCTGCATAGCTGATCCACCACCAAATCTTCTTGCTCTTGAGATCAGGACACCTATGTAACACTGGCAGGTTTCTGAAACGTGAGAAAAATCCAGTTTCTGCAGTCACCCATGTGTTGTCATATTTGCTTCTGCGTGCCATTTCAGACTATTGAGCTTTCCTATGCGTGCTCTGCTTAGATTTATGTCCTCCCCACTTGAATCTCTAATGATTCCAGGGTCAAAAATAACAACTAGACCATAAGTAAGTTTTCTAGTCATTGGTGATATTAAATCTGTGAAGAAAAAAAAAAATCATGCAGTTCTTTGAAAAACATTATATCCATTCCAACCAAACAAGCAATAAATGTAGCCCTAGAGAGGAATGAGGACTTTCTGGTATAAATTCTCACCTGGAGCGAGTAAAAGCCACCTTTGTGCTCAGGACATGGGACCTGCTTTGGTGCAAAATGAGAATCCCTTGCAGCTCTGTAGATGTAATGTTGGTGCTTTTTGTCTAACACTGGTATGAACTGGCTGAGCTGCTTGATCCATTTAGCTGCTATGGAAATCAGTACATACCCAGCCAGAAAATGCTTCCTTACTTGCTGGCATGTTTCCTACATTTACATCAGTCTTTAAAAAGCAGAGACATATTGTAGGCTGCTCATCAGATCCCTGATGACCCAGTTTAACAGATGTAGTGATTGGCTAATTGTTAAAGATGCCATTTTTGGTGGGTGAGAGGAAGAGCATCAGCCAGGCTTCTAGCGATGAAGAGTTAGATTCAGCGGAGGTAAGAGCTCTTTAGTGAGAGTAACTAGATAAGGCTTGAATTAATTTGTCTGGAGAACAGAAAATTATGCGAAAGATTTATAAATGTAGTTCATAAAATGAAACTGTTGGTGTAATTCCTTAGTAAAGATCAATGTGGGGTAATGACTATATAGCATCTCAGATTCCATGCTGTATTGCTGTGTCCCCACAGTACCACAGTTTTTAGCAATTTAAAAAAAAAAACAGGATGTGGTAAATGTCTGGAGCTGCCATGGCTGCACTTCAAGCATTGTGAGACTATGGCTATATTATGTTCTTACAGCTGTACTTGTAACTGTGACTTAGCATGCTTGCTATAAACAGTCTGAACAAAGCAGGCAAAGCAAAGCCCAGGGCTGTGGTCTTGGCATATTCCAAAAATGTTCCTCAGTCTCCAGACATAAGAGAGCAGTGCATCTGTGAAGCAAAGTACTGAGTTTTGAGAACACAGGGAAAAACTTGTGTAATCTCCATGCCTTGCTTAGTACACAGAAAGGGGAAAATTGGGTAAATGCTGCTACAGTGGCATGTAAAACAGTATCTCTAGAAAGAGCGGTGGGTAGGTAGGAGCTGGAAAAACTGAAATTAAATGTTACGAATAGAATAATAAAGTTCAGCAATAACTAGGTGGGTGATACTCTTAGTTGAGGGAGTTGGGAGTTGTGTGATCAATACATACACAAACATCAGAGTGGGTTTTTTTTTCAGGCTCCTGGCATTCGAAATAACAAATAGAGGAACCAGAGCTACTGGTGCAGAACATGAAACTGGATATTATAGGGATAATATCAATCTGCAAGAATAGTAATCATGGCTTTAACATGCATTCCAGATTATGTGTGGCTCAGATAGGGTAGATGTAAAAGGTGATAGGCTGTATTGTATGCAGTAGACTGTAAAGAGGAAAGCAGAGTAATACTGATAATGCAGGATCTGTTTCTGGTCAAATTGCTGTGGGGAAGAATGGTAAAAGAGGTCCCAGGGGAAGTACTGTGAGTCTGCTGTAATCCCTCACAGGATTTGATTCAGATAGGAACTTGAGGCTCAGAAATGATACTATTCCCAGTACAATTAGAGAGATAAATATTAGTATGAGAAACTTTAGTTTCTCAGATACAGCTTGGAGAACAAATGCTGCTAATAATCATCAGGTCAAAAGATTTTGTCATTGTAGCATCATCACCTGTTGTTGACACAGTGAGTGATTCTTGGTGCTGTGACTACTACAGGAAAACAAGCTGTTTAGGAACCTCCATCTCCCCACCTTTGGATGGGGTGGTCATGATATAAGCTTTGATACATGAAGCAATATATTTGATGAAGTCAGTGCAGCCCTGAATGTAGAATGGTGTGGTTTGGGTTTGATGGGCTTTTTTTGGTTGTTTGGTTGGGATTTTTTTTTGTTGTTTGTTTTTTAGAGGCACTTTGGATACTTATTGGTGATGGTATAGGCAAAGGGAAAAAATCCTCTAAGAAGAAACTTTAGACTAACCTTATAAAGGCTGTTAGGAGATGAAAAAAGAAGTAAATTTACAAAAGAGAATTTATCAGCAGAGGTTGCTGTGCCTTTAAAATCAGTAGGGATGAAATAAGAACTGCCAAAAATCAGGCTGAATTAAACCTTATAAATGTTGCTAAGGAAATGGGTGACAGTTTCTCAAAATACAATTAGAGAGAAGGGAGGAGGTGGGGCACTTAGTGTTGAGGATAGGGTAGTTAATGAGGATGCTTCTGTGGTTGAAGAATTGAACAAATCTTTGTTGTTATAAGTAGGGTTGATCTTGTGAGCAAGGGCAGAGTTGGTAATGGGCATGAACCTACCATAGAAGCAACCACACTGGACATTTCAGAGATCCTAGTTAGTGCAGGTAGGCTGGGCTGGAAAGCAGCGTTGCCTGGGGAAGGGGGGGTGCCTGTTCCTGAGAGTGAAAGAACTGGTTCATGCAGTTGCAGATCTGATACAAGTTTTAATCTATCAAATAGGAGTGTTGTCGTATATTTGGAGAACAGGAAGTGGAATAGACCTATTGCTGGTGGGGAATGATCTGAGTAAAAACAGATCTGTGGGCCAAATCTCAGCTGCATGCTGGCACAGAAATATTAATTAAAGGCTTGGATACAAATAAAAAATGCGAGCAAAGGCAACACAAATCCATTAAAGCTGGGTTGTGCCTTATCAGCCTCTTTTTAAGATAACCAATTTTCTTACCTTGATAATGTGCATTTTACATAATGGGATGACGTCTCTTACTATACACAGGTTCCACAGCATCTGATGTGGTGCTACAAAGGAAAGTACTAATGAGACCAGAGAAGATGCAGTTTAGTGCTGGAATTGTGAAACAGAGCTAATATTGTTCTGGGTGATGTCTTTAAAAATAAAGATGAGCACAGACTAGATCAGGTGCAAGAACATGCTTCTAGAGGTTGGGGAATAGCCAGCCTGTCATGTGACAGAAGACTGGAACAGCTGCTTGTTTGGATGGTAAGAGAGGGGATACGTGAGGAAGGTTAATTGTAAGGGAAAGGGAAAATACGGCTAAGCCCTAGGACAGTACTGGCACAACAACAAAGGAAAGACAGAAATTGCTCAGGAATAGTATTAAGCTGGAGAACACAGATCCCAGATAGTCTAGAGCAGCCTTTTGGCTGGGGTAGTATAGCTGTAAAACCCAGCTCTAAGATAGATACAGTGTGATAAATTTTATGAAAAGTTAAGATGGTGTTGTGTGATAGCAGTTGATCTGATTCTGTGTGTCAGGAGATCTTTTCCAGTCTTCATATTTCTGTAAATTTAAAATTATTCATATATGTAAGCATCTGCAGGAACAAGGTGATGATTTTATAACAGTTACCTAACTTGTGTTACTGGAAATGCATTGGCATAGTAGGTTGCATGATAATGTAGTTGGACTATTCTCTCAAAACAGAATTATGGAGTGCAGCACCATCTTATATTTGACTAATATTTGTTTCAGGGCAGTGTGCAGTAGTAAACCAGCCCTTGTGACCAGTCTTGCAGAAAATTCAATAGTTGATTTCTGGTCAGTAAAGTCCTGCTGTGTCCATCTTGGCACATACGAGTTTAAAACTAGCTTTTGTCATTTAATTGTCTGAGGGACACAGGAAGTGTGATGCTTTGTTACCAAAGTATCACCTGAGTATCTTAATGCTGGTTAAGTCACAGTATTTAAGTCTGCATCAAAAACTTTAAAGCGTGGCAGTTTTATTGGATCTGTAGTTAAAACAGCAGAGGAGCTTAGGTGATACTCCCCCACCTTGTTTTGTTTAGCCCATTTGATGGGTATTTATAGATAGGAAGATATCTGCACTAGGATTTGGAAATGTTTTATTCCCCTGAGGCCTGGTTGGAAATGACAAGAATTGGATTGTGAAATAAATATAAGGTTTTTAACTTGGTTAGGGATTTGGTTTTAAAACCTGGGGCAGTAATATGAAGTAGCAAAAACAGGCTGTGGAAAAGACTTTGGGTTTGTATAAATTAATGCCTTTTCATAAAAAAGATTTTATTGGAGATACTAAATTGCTTGAGTGCATAGTAATGAGCTATGCAAAAGAATGAAGGGCAGGCGCCTTTTGAACATGTAGTTAGAGAAAAGAGAAGGAAATAAAAAAGTATTGGTCGTTCAGAGGAAACCAGATTCTATCTGTGCCCCCAGGCAGGGCATGCAGGGTGTGCTGAGAGGTAGCCAGAAAGCCCTCTGGTGAAGAGGTGGGGGCATAATGATGGTGAGGAGGAAGGGGCATAATGGTGAGCTCCAGAAAGCTCTTCTGGGTCTGGGGCAAAATAAATTGGCCAAAGGCAGGATGAGATGGAAGTTTATTGTGGGAGCCTTATCCTTTTTGCCCAATGAAGAAATTTAGAAGCATAGCTGCTTTCCCATTTATGGGCAACTAATTTCTCTGTCTGTGCAAATCTTCACACAGAAACAATGGCTATAGAAACTTTTAATTATTCATTTATTTTAAACGTAGAAAATGTCATGCTTTATACTCCCCAAATTGGTCATGCTCCTTTTTGTAAGGAAGGAGCGGCCCTGTGGCCCTAGGAAAGATGATGAGAGTGGGCGACAGCTGCTATAACCACTCACCCAGCTCATAGCTGTCCTTTTCCGACGCGTCTCAGAAAGAAAGGGCAGTGGGAGCAGAGGATGAGCCAAGAGATGTCCTGCTGGGCTGAGTGGGTCGGAGGGCTGTGAATTAGGCACCCCTTACCTGAATGATAAAGGTCTGCTCATGCAAATTGTGCTAGGTAATGATCCACATATTTAACCCCTTGAAGAAAAGTAAATCTCAAGTTTAACTCTTTCTGAGGAGGAGGAGGAAATTACAAGTAATGATGGAAAGGCAGCTGTCCCAGAGCTGGTCTGAGGGAGATGTTTAGTGGTGCACAGCAGCACTACAGAAAAGTTAAAGATTAGAAATGCAAGAAATCCCTGACTTTATGCATTTTAAGTGGTGTGGGGGGGGGTGGGGAAATTTGGCTAGCCCTTCTTGAGTTTGATCACTGTAGCAGGTTTGTTTTTGAAACCTCGGAGGGAGGGGTTTTATCCCTGCTATCCTTTGGAGGAAGGTGGGAATCTTTTGTAGGCTTGGGCTGTTAACTCTTTGTGAACCCAGGTTCGGGCCAGTGTCAGCCTGGTGTGGTTTTTTGTAGTGATGGGTGAAACCTCATGCAATTTGTTGTGGAAGGTCAGGCCCCCTTGGTGCACCCCCTGGCCATGGTGTATCTTTTAAGAATCAGCAGCGGGCTCTCGGATGTCTGGTAATGTGGCCAGCATGCGGGGCTGCTGGGGTGAGCCTGCTGGCCGAGCAGCTCCCCATCTGTCCCCATCGGTCAGGGAGCAGATTCCTCCCTGGGAATGAGGAGGATGGGCTTCCTAAAATGGGCACAACAACTGGCCCTGCCCAGCCTTGCCCCCTTCTCGCTGCTGCTCACCGTCCCCTGTGACAGAGTTAATCCCCCTCACCACCCCCAGTTAGACTGGAACAGCTGAGGGGGACAACCCACTGGCCCAAGGCTGGGGCAGTGGGGGCCATTCCAGGGCCCAGTTCCCCCCACCAGCCCCGGTTCCGGCAGCTGTCCCTGCTTGCCTCAGCTGGGGAGGGAGGGAGAAGCGTTAAACGATACGGGCACACACTCCCTTGTGAAAGAGATCCCTTCAGTTTGAGATATCAGTGTGGCTTCTCCCCTCTCCCTCCCTCCTTCCCTGACACCAAAGGGTTTTACTATGCTAATCCCAGCACCTGTCCCTGCAGAGGACAGCAAGAAGGGTATGGTGGTGGGGGAGGAACAGTCCCATATGTTTTTCCCTGTCCTGGATTGGGAGTGTTCCCTCTGACGCACCTAGAGCCCAGAACATATGCTCTTTTCAGATCCTAAATGCTGTTTGCTTCCTCCCGTCCCTGGCAGCAGTGGCTGCGAAGATCCTGTGTCCCCCTCTTCCTGGCAGTTGCTCTGTTTGCTGCCCGGGAATCGCAGGACACTCCTCAGTCGAGGCTTGCAGGGCCGTTTTCAGTAGAGGATTTCTAATTTTAGGAGCCCCTGCCGCCTATGGTTGAGCACTGCCTTGCTGGATCCCAGAAGAGAGGGGCTGAGCTGTGCCGAGCCAGGCAGCTCCTTTTTATTTTCAGCTGAGCTAGTGTCAACCTGAGTGGCCCCAGAGGCCCGAGCCAAGCACTGCGCAGGGCTGCCAGAGTCCTTCCCACAAGGCTGAAAGACGGAGACTCGGATTTGAAGCTTCCAGTCCTGTGTCCATTTGGCCTTTAGCTGGAGGAGCTTTGGCTATGTATGGTGTATATTGTATGGATTACCAATACCCAGTCGTCCAGGTAAGCAGAAGGACAGTGGAGACTTTAAAGAGTTTTGGTCTTTGCTTTGTATGTTATTTGGACAAAACTGGAGCTTACATGCTGGTTTTGTAGAAGGACACTGCTTCCAAGCTGGGCTTCTTCTGTCCCAGGCCTCTGCCCAGAAACTCTGCAGAGGACTTTGAAGCTCCTATGCTGGAACAGTACCATTTGATACTTTTTAACTCCAAGATTTCTCTTGTTTGAGACTTGTGTATTTTGGTTTGCATTTTTGGCGTTTTTCTTTGTTTGTTTGTTTGTTTTTAGGGGGGTTGAACTGACAGCAGTGCTGTGCTCTTAAAACTAGTGTGTTGTTGTGTGTGTTACTGCGTTGTCGGGGCACGTGTGACTCGTACGTGTGACTGCAGCCTGTCACACAGGGATGCTGAGCCACCCAGAGCAGCTCCTCACCTATTCTCCTCCTCCCTCCTCTGAAACCACCTACAAAACCTCTGACAAAGTCTCATTTGTCACGTTTTTGCTTTTGGAGGTCCAGAGAGGATGTGTAGGGCAAAAGGAATGGGTGGGTTTGAGAGCAGCACTTGGGGCTGGGTGAAGCCTGTATTGCAGCCTTGGCTGGGGGAGGGGGCTATATTTGGAGCACACGTGAGATTTGCTGGCCCAGTGTGTGGAGTCTTGGAGAAGACAGAGGCTGTATGGGTCAGGCTCAAATACTTTTGGAGCCAAGTGAAAGATGATGTTCTCTAGGCAGTCCTTGGCTATTCAGTGTCAGCACTCCATGTCCTTACAGGCACCAGGTTTATCCAGAAAATGTGAAATGCAGACTAGTGGTTCAAGATTATCTAAGGTGAGATACATCAGATAGCCACTAAATAGTATTTTGTTAGGTTACCTTGTATTGGGGGTTTTATTACCCACATGAATAGAATCCACCAGCAGAAGTGTGTCTTCTGGTTGTTAAGATTTGTTCGTGATAAATTGGTTCTTTGCACTTGAAACTCTTTTTTTCTTCCCTCTGGCCTTGGTCCAGCTGGCAGGTTTGCTCCATCTAAACTTGAGCCAGCAAAGAAATGCAGGTAATGGGATGTTAAAATTGAAGGCTCTGCTTGCTTTCCACTCTTAGCAGCAAAGGGTAGAAAATAGCATAGCACAAAAAAAAAAAAAAGGGAAACAAATCCTGAAACTTCCTGAAAGCAGAGTATTTGTGGACTCCTTCTCTTCCTAGTTCCACGATTTCTATGAGTGTTAAACTAACCCAAGCATTTAAGAGTGTACATGTAGACTATTTAGTCAAACTAGAGGCTAGTTCTTCATCTGTGCTCTCATCAGTGTGATTTCAGTGGCCTTGTCCTGTGGCCTGCTGCATTAAACATCCTTTTCCAGCTTCTTTTCCATTAGGACTTGAATGATAGGAGCTAACCAGAAACCATCATGTACATCTGTGCGAATACCAAAGAGAGTATAAAAGTGTCACAGATGTGCTCAGGTGGGAGCAATGAGCTTTGCCTGGCTTGATGAGGATGATCAGCTGGGCCCTGGCACTGCAGAGACAGACTAGTTAAATTTGCTCGTAGTTATTTCAAAATGCTACTTCTACAGCACAGTAATGAAGTTTCAATGCATATGTGCCCGTGATACATGAGGAACCGTTAGAACTCATAAGTATTGGCATCTAGAGGTGTTCTGAATACATTGCTTTTTGAATAAATGCATTAAGTAGGAAGGGGTGATCTCGTGGCTCTGAGCTATGTGTTCTTCAGGCTTCCAGCCTTCAGCTCTGCTCGTGCTTCTCTGTTCTTTTCAGCAGCAAGATCTGCAGTTTAGGTTTTGGTCTTGCTTAGTAGAGGGTGGCAAACTGTGATGGTAAATTCAGGAGTGGTTCCATGATTCTCATGTAGGAGAAGCTAAGTGGAGGTCCACCACACTTACTCTGCATGGCCATGAGACAACATCTGAACCCCTATCCCTCAGTGAGAAAAGATGAGTTGCACAGAGTCACCAATTAATTTTGTAGGCCTTCTTTGTTATCAAGTGTTGCTCCTGGGCTCTAGTAGAACCCAAGACAACAAAGATCTCAAGTGTTGCCAGGTCTAGTCATGCTTTGCATGGTATTTTTTAAGCTTTTGAAACTCTGTATCAGACTTTAATTTCAGCCAGTTTTGCGGCAGTGGGAGCTGTTAGAGACCTGCCTTTTTTGTTGCCTGAGTACATCCACTGAAAATTGGGTCTTTTCCCTTGCTCAACAGGAGCAAAGGTAGATATATTCCAAGCATGGAGGAGGAGATGCTTTCTGGCCCACGATGGAGATGAAAGAGGGAGACCAGCAGTAGATCACACTGAAGGGAATTCCCACTCTGCTGGCGCAGGAGCAAAGCCGATGCACCAACTGGGTGGTGGGAGGCAGTGCAAAGGAGGGTTCCGTGCATGGTTTGGGCACCTCTTTTTCCTTAGAAAACTCTTTCTGATAGCAAGTATTTCTGGAGCTTCCTCAGGTGAAGGCCAAAATGGAGTAGAAATGGTGCTATTCTGGTTAACAGTTGGTGGGGTGATGTACTGAACAGCCCTAGATCTGGGACAAGAAGATGCTACCTCATGGCACAGACAAGACTGAGTGAAAACAACAGTTAAAGTACTTAAGTGGAGAGAATAAGGAGATTATCCTGAGTGATTCGCAGAGGTCTGATGAATGAGATGCACAATGCTGAAGCCTGGTGCTTTGTCATGTCAAAGGTTTAAGGAGGTCACTGTGTTTTTTGCTGCTTTGAAATGGAATTTACACTTGACCTAGAACTGTGCTCCAGAATCTCAGCTTTGTAACAGGGGAGGAAAACCTAAATCCTTTACTTTCCCTGGTTTTGTAACATTGCATGTAAACATGTAGTATTGTAACTTGCAAGTTACCAGAGAGGATGAGATAACACAGAAAAACGTGTACTCTGACTCAGAGCCTGTGGGCTGCAGCCATGGAGGCTGGCTCCCTCCCAGAGGATCCCACACCACGGTTTGGTCATGTTGGGTGCCTGGCGCATGGCTCTCTGCCTCTATGCACTGATGGCATGTAAGGGCTTCTGGTGTCTTGGTCTCCTGCTTTTCGTGAGAGAGGATGGGACTGGCCTGTGACACGTGCTCCTGCTGGCCTCCTGCTGAATGAGGAGAGAAAGGGCAAGGCAAGGAAAGGAAGAAGGGAAGGAGCCAGAGGTCAGTTTGCAGCATGGGAGACTAAAAGCATAGTGGGTCAGCATGGGCTGCCTGGAGAGCAGTGCCATAGCAGAAGCCTATGAAGCAAAACCACTAGGCTTTTTTTTTTCCTGGGTAAATTATAACTGGGCATATTCATGCAAAGAAGAACACATGGGGATGCAAGGTGTTACTGTGCCGTAATTTGGCTTCTCTGCCGCTAAAACCTGGGGAGTCTCTTGAGTACCAGGTGTCAAGAAAATACACATCAGAGGGACAACTTGCCTGAGCCGGTTTTATCTCTGCGTCATAAGCACTGGAGCATCAGTACAGTCTTCTTGTCTAACCACGGGACTGGCAGACCTGCGCTCAGCCCTGTCCGTGGGTTTCCATGAGTGCAATGTGGGGAAAAATCAATCAGAGCATCTCAGATCCCGTCTGGCAAATGGGGTAGCAGTGTATCACTCTGTTTTATGGGGTCGCTGAGAGAACAGATGCTGTCAACCATGACGTGCTCAGGTGCTCAGGGCCAGATGCTTGCTGAAGATAAATGGGAGGGAAAAAAAGCAAGCTGGGAAGGAGTCCAGCGGTTTCCAGGTTTTATGATGATAGAAATGCAGATCCTGGCACGGATACTGCTTCCGGTTCATCCAACACACCGTGTAACACACGCGTTCTCCCTTTTGTGGCAGGAGGGAGGTCTGTGCAAAACTGACAGCTATCTCTCCAGCATCCTCCAGCCTGGAGATGCTCTCTCCCGCCTGGTGAGGTCCAGGCGGGGGAGGCCCGGGGCGCTGGGAATGGTAGGTGCGTGCGGAGGAGCTCGGACCGGCCGTGGGCTTCTGCCGGCCGGGACCGGCGCTGCACGGGGCCACCTTCGCTTTTGTTTCCAGCTCGCGTTTGCGCCTTGGCCGAGCCTCCCGGTTCCCGGGGAGCGGTGGGGAGTCCCGGTGGGCAGGCGAGGGAGCGCCTGGCTGGGGCGGGGGGTGGCCGGGCCGTGCCGAGCCCAGCCGGGCGG
>VZTJ01004286.1:2195087-2214722 GCA_013397795.1 Orthonyx spaldingii
AAATTTTCCCTCTCCCCTGCGGCCGGCCTCCCCCATTTTGGTTTATGGAGAAAAAGAAAATGGTAACTCAGGTAAGGGTGGCGGGCGGGCCGGGCTCCGGCGGCTGTCCGCCCGGCTTTGTCTGGGCGGGGAGCGGGGCGCCCGGCGCGGAGCGGAGCGGGAGGGAGCCCCGCCGCGCCGGGCACCCGCGGCGGGAGCTTCGGGGAAGGGGTTCCTGCGAACCCCTGCCCGGAGCAACCTCGCAGTGCCCTCTAGAGAGCGGTGCACGAGGGGCACGGTGTCCCTGCTTCGAGTCAGGCTAAGCCCGCCTTTGAACGGCCGATGCCGAAGGTGAACGTCTTCCCCGCCGCTTCTCCATCCGGCTGCCAGTCACCGCGGGGGCCGGGAAGCCCTTGTAGGTTGCTGGAGGCGTGGGGCTGCCCGTGTCTTCCCAGGGGAAAGCGGCTGACGTTTCCTGAGGAGCGCGCCCAGCTGCCGGGGCCATCGCGCATCCACCGCAAGGGGTTTTCGTCGGACAGTGCTCGCCTTTTAAGGCTACTGTATGCTTTTGGATTTTCAGGTCTTTTTTCTGGTTGGTGTTTTTTTGGTTTTTTTTTAGCATGGCATATGCAAGTCGCCACCGGAGGGAGGGGGCAAAGGGAGGGAGGAGTAGGAGAGCGGCATCGTGGAGCTGGAATCCTTTGGAGTTAGGCATTATATAATGTCCCCGCAGTGCCTTGCAGAGCTGGAAACCTTTGGGGGATATTCCCAAAGGGGGTGAAAGGAAGGACTCTCAGAAGGAACTTTTCTTCAAATCTGGGTTTCACAAGTACTTTTTTTCTGTGAAGCTTTGCAGGTCTATCGAGTGGATGCATACTGCATTCTTGGCTTTCCTTAGCTCTGGCAGAACTCCCCTTCACTAGCTGCTGCTGAGATCCTGTGTGTCCCACTGCAAGGGGCAGCTCTTTCTCTGGTGTCTAACTCAGAATGAATCTGCTGCAAGAAGTGACACCCACTTTGACCCTTTCCCTCTCTCATCTTGCATTGATTGTCAGTGGCTGAAAAATAGGTCTCTGTCCACTCTAAAGGTATCTTCCCAGGCTTCCAAGCCCCACCTTCTGCTTCTGCTCTTTAGTCCCTTCCATTACAGATTCCTTTTTATCTGGACCAAGGCTTTCTGTTTTGAGACAGAAGAGCTCTGCAGAAATCTCCTGGGGCTTTCTGTACCTATATTTAGTTCAGCAAGCGATGCTGGAAAGCTGTGTCTCTGCAGTCAGGGTCCATTTGTGTTTTGCTGCGTGCTCAGAGTGTGCCTGGTCAGATGGTGTGTGCCCCTAAGCTGCAGATTGACGTGTGCACGTTTCAGAGAGTTGTTCTGCACAGCCTTGTGTTGCAGTGTGCTCTCAGCCACAGCCATCACGCTCAGAGCCTGTGTCTGTGCAGTGCAGAAAGATGCCTGGGTCACCAGAACCAAGTGTGTGTGGTTTGTGTGTGTCTGGGACCGAGCACCCTGCAGCACGAGCCTGTTGGCTTGGGGATGTGCAGAGCTGGGAAGGATGGGATTCCACTGGAGCTGACTGAAACAGGGGAGGGTATAAACTCATTTAAAGGTTTGGGATATCCTATTAGACTCCAGGGAAATCTGTCTTCCACAGAAACTGTTAATTTATTGACATGGGGAAGGAGGCATCAAGACTGTGCATTATTAGTATTGTTTGACCTTGAATTATGATTGTCTTAAGAGTATGTACTATTTAGTATAGGTTTTCAGGATTTGCATTATGTATTTACATGCTGAGATGCTGGGGAAGATGCATATTAAAAAAACAGTAGGAGAGGAAAGCTCGGACTGCGTGTCAGTTGGGGATCCAGATGAACGAGGGATAGCCCTTGTATGCAGAGTTGAGGAAGACAGCACAGGTGGGTTCAGCTCTAGCACAGTGCTGCCTGCTCTCCAGGGGAGCATTTGGCTGCTAGGCTGTCTGTAGCAGTACTTCACTGCAGGTTTGGCTAAGTGTGGGGCTGAAGGAGTGTGGCACGTTCAAGACAATATCTTCAGCCGAGTTATTCTTATTCTGCAGTGTTGTTTGAAGCAGTGGAGTGGCATTTCTTAAACCTGTGAACTTATTTCCTTGGGGCTCTGTCTGATTTATGAAAAGTAAATATTGTTGGTATGTTAAGCTGGTATTTGCCTCTGAATGAATTCAACATTGCTACGACTTTGCTCCATTTGGTTCAGTCTCCAGAAAACATTGTCTACCTGGTTTGAGTTCTCTTGTATTGTAGGGAGTGAGCTTGCCTGTCCTTGTTGGAGATCTGGGGGATGAGGTTCTGTATAGGCATGACAAGCTGATAGAACAGAATAAATATAACTGTGTAGAGTGACAAGACTAGAAACAGTGATGGAAAGAAATGGGAGATGCTGGAAGGTAGAAACATGCTTGAAAAAGAGGAAACAAAAATTGCTAATGAGAGTAAGAGCTCAGATTCATTAACAGAAAGTACCTTAGCCTTATCCCTCTTAATCCTAAATCACTGAAAATGAGTGTTAAACGAGGCCCAGTACATTATGTACTAATTGCAGATAAAAGAGAGAGTCTTCTGTGGATGGGAATTATATGCTAAAAGGCTTTTTCTCTGTGTGGTGGATGGTGAGGTTGCTGGCTTGCGTGGAGCACAAAGCCCTCCCTTTCTTGGACAGCCCAGTGCCTTGCTGGCGTTTTCCTCCAAATCTGTTTCCCATCAGGGCTGGGAGAGGGGGAAGGTGTCGAGCATCTCAGGGAGCGGGGAGGGAGCTGCCGCCTCCTTAAGGGGTCCCCCCAGCCCATGTGGCAGCCGGCAGTGCCGAGTGTGTGTGCGTGTGTGTATGTGTGTGCCTTTGTAATGAATCCCCCCCGCCATTGTCTGCTCCCCTCCCTGCTCTCAGCAATGGAACCTTTCACCTGGGCTGCTGCCCGCTAGCAGGCCTTCTTCCAAGATAGGAGGAGGAGGAAGGGCTGCTTGTGGTAATTAAAGCCAGACCTTGGAGAACTGCTATTTTCTGACCTCAGCACCCCGTTTTCCTTCTTTCTCTGTCTTGAGTTCCCAGTTTTTGATGTGGGTGTAAGCAGGAACATCTGAAAGTCTGCTTTTGTGCAGCTGTAGGATCGCCAGTCTCCATTTTGTAGCACCACTTGAAGCATCTTTGCTGCCCTGCCTGCCAGCATGCCCCCTCTTGTCCCCCCCAGCACCCCTTGGAGGCTCCAGCCAGCGCCGTTTATCTTGGCACGTGTTTGACTTGCTACACTCTGCCCAGGGCTCAGCGAGGTGATGGCGTTTGTGGCTTTGAGACTAATTTATGTCCTTGTTAAAATGAACCAGCAAGCAGTCTCATTTTTTCCAGAGGTTTTCTTCCCTTTCCCTTCCCCCTTCTATAACCCTTTCCCTCCCAGACCCTGTGTGTAGCTGAGACAGCTTGTGCAGCCAGAAGTTGCTTGCTCAGTCAGTGATTTGTTTTTTTAAATTAAAAAAAAACAAAACCAAACAATTGCAGTGCTCCTTAAATGGAGATCTTATTTAAATCAGAGCAGCGGCTGACTCATTAAAGGCCGCTCTGTCTCCTTTTTGTTCCTCTGCCTCATTCCCTTTCCTTTTCTCTACCTCCTGTTACAGTAGTGGTGTGATAAAACAGATCTTTGTGTTCCATGTTGGGATCATGCAGGGGTGTGTAGTTGGAGGGGGGAGACAGGAGATGGGGAACCCTGTCACGACAGCCACCTTGTGCTAGCTAAAAATGTACAATGCATCCCATTATAGGAGACCGTCCTCCTTTGTTCGAACTGTCTGCAAGGGAGACTGAGTCCCAGAACAGCCTCCCCCCTCCCATCCCCTTATGGCTGCTTTAGGTTCTCTTCCCCTCCAGGCAAGCTGGATGCTGCAGGATTCCCTTGCTCCCTTAAAAGAAAGAATTAAGAAAGAAAAGCTTTAGCTGTGTGTGGTAGAGGCCCCCTTTTTTTCCTTTTCGACTTTTCTTAGGAGCTACCATTATTTCCCTGTCACTTGTCCCTGCTCTGAGGATTGCATGTCCCTTTCCTCCTAGGCCAGTTGTCCTTTCTATTTGCTCCTTGCTTTGGTGTTACTCTTGCAAACTTGCATGAGCTGTCTGAAGGGGATTGCTCTCTTCTCTGTCCATGGACTTCTGCTCTTCCCTTTTCTTTGCTGCTCAAGAAATGGTGCTTGTTTACATGGTATCTGACTCAGTGCCTATACCTATCCTCTAGTTTTTCATTCCCTTCTACTGTATGTTATAGGACTTTTCTTTAGTGCTGCAGACACCATGTCAGCATCAGAGGTTTGAGAGAAATCCTGTCCAGTCACTTTTCCAGAAGAATATCCCCTGGAAATGCAAAAATTAATCTGCATTTCAGTTTCCCTGATATTAGGACATAGTTGCTTGAGGTGGGGCTATGGGTTGTGTCTGTAACTGTTGATATACTTCAAGATTTCACTGCTGATTGAGAAGGGTTTACTCTTAAGGGCCTAAAAATCATTGGGGCCTGTCAGAACCTGGTGAGTGCTTTTTAATCTTTTTGTCTTTGCCCCCTGTGCTGAGCACTTTCAGAAGCATTGGAGTAGAAGTGAACCACTGCAGGTTCTTGCAGAGCTGCCTTGGGATGGCAGAAGCTGTATTCAACATTGCCTAGGCAGGATGGAGAAAAGCAACTTGATACAGCACTGCCATTTCCTTGAGTCCCTGTCCTAGAAATAACCTCGCTGCTCCCTAGTGCATTTCTTCTGCAGGTGACTAGGTGGTTATCCCCGGGAATTGAGAAATGAGGATGCCTAAGTTTGCTGTGATATTTGATTGCCAAGGCTGTGTAAATTTAACATACAATTTTAATTGTATTTTAAGAACTATTAATTTATGAAGTATCTGGATCAGTGAAGAGGTTTTAGTGAACTACCAAAAAGTATAAAAGCTCAAGGTTGAAAAGGAGGGAGGCTCTTAAAACCAGCAACATCTTTCCGTCCAGGTTATTAGTTCATGATGGCTCCATTGCATTTAATTATATTGACCAGCCTTCTACTATAAAACTCTAACACCAGTGCAAAAGGGGTCTGCAATGGGTGTCTCTGTGTGTGATGTATTTTAGGCATGGATTCTGGTCTTACTAACTGCTTTGGGTAAAGTGCTCCATGTTCCTGTTTTAGATCCATTTCCAGCAAATGGTGTGTGCAATTTGGCTTCCCCTTTGCAATGAATTCCTTAACGTAATTACCTCTCAGCTGCAGTGTCACAGACTTCACTAACAGGCATTCCTTGGAGGTCTGTGTACCAGGGAGGAGATGGTTAATTTGCCTCAGTCTTTTCTCAAATGCTATTTAAAAGGATGTAGTCAGTATTCTTTCTACCAGACATATTCCCTGGAAGTCGAGTAGAGAAATGTTAATTTTCCTACCAAAAGTATTTTGGTGTGCTCCTGTAGAGTCACTTACGATCCTGTGCTGTACAGGATGTTTTTTTGCTGGGCTGTTGGAGGCTGTGCAATGACCAGTGAGGGCAGGAGATGTAAAGGCTGATTTTGTAGGGTTTACAGAAGCTAGAGCAATTAATGCTCAACTGGAAGCTTATGGAAAAAAATAGAGTGTGTTTTACCTGCTTAAAAGAAAATGGGACAAATGCTGTTCAACAGTGTGCTTTGCTTAATACCTGATCTTTTTTTTTTTCTTTTCAAAACTGTTCATTAAGGAATATGATTCTTAAACTGAATTGAGAGTGATCAAGATGATTGGGGGGGAGGCATTTCAATTCCAGGGCATTTCCATATTTTAACTTGGGAAAGAAACCTTCATTTGTTCTCTTTATTTCTGTGTCTATTTATGATGCTCTTTAATCACATGTTTGCATGCTATTTTTTTCCACAAGAAAGAAAAGAAAAAACAGACAACCCTCTAACCGTCCCCATCAGCTTCAGTATATGTGGCACCACGATGACCTCTGCAAGTTATCGGTGGCAGAGTTGGCCATCCCAGATACAACCCACAGACCTCTGCCACTTTGAGTGAATATGTAATTAGCTGTCGTTTTCTGTGCAGGCCAGCTTGATCAGTTGGTTTTGTGTGTTTGCTGACAGCAGAGGAATGGTGACATTTTGCAATATTAGGCTCTGGTTTAGGCTCTGGGGGTGTATGCTAGTATGCACATTTTCCCCTCTCTTCCATCTCTGTGTGACCACTCCTGTCTCACCTCTGCCCTCCATCACTGGAGGATGGATGGATGGATGAATGCTGCTTCTTCCTCTCTATATCTCCCCATGATCCCTGATCAGTAGCTCATCCCATACAAGTCCATATCCATGTTCTCCCTGGCTCCATTCTTCTCCAGTTATGTGCCCTCCTGTTTTGGCAGACTACTATTTTACCTTGATCACTTCAGTTCCTTCTCAGCTGATTTTTAGACCTGCTTGTTCTTTGCTTCTCTTCCTCCTCCTCCTCCTCCTCCTTCTCCTCCTCCCTATCCTCACTACAGTCTCCTTGTCATAGGCTTTTTTAACTCTCCACCCACTCCCTTCATTCCTCATTTAGTTTGCCTTTTCTGCTCCTATTGCAGTCATACTTGTCTGTTCTATCTCTTTGCTCCCTGTCGCTGCCTGTGCTGATAGTGCTCGGGCTTCTTGTCTCAGTTTAATTTTCTCCTGCTGTACTTACAGGTCTGTTTCTTGGGTTTTTTGATTTGAGGTGGGTAACTGCTACTTGATGTTACATCATCCCTGCAAAGGAGATGGTGCAAAGTACTGGAGATGAATCATTTCCCTGCTGTCAGTGATCTCCACGCCTGGGTCTGACATGGCCAGTATCTCCTGTGAAGCAGTGGATGATCTCCAAATGAGAGTGTGAAATCACAGGAAATGGGGTGCAAGTGGCACTGCCAACCACCCTTAAGAGCATCTCTGTTTCCTGTTAGAATAAACAATATCTAAACCATTCCTGATGGCAAGTAACCTGCCTTGAAAGCATTTGCAATGCCACTGCCAGCCTTTCTGAGCATTGCTAAGTCTTTCCTAGTATCTAACAAAGCTTGTTGCCACCATTTGCTCTTACTATGAGGAGTATAAAGAATGGATCAGTTTTTTCCTTTTTGACAGGTCTTGCATAGTGTTATTTCTTTATTTTTTATCTTTTAGCCTTTTTTGACCATTGCATAGGGCTTTACTAGGAGATTTAGTTGATTAAATGTAAGACAGACACTGCAATTTTCCATAGTTTTGTTACAGTGTTGGTCAGATTTTCGTGGCTTTTTAGTATGGTTGCTAAATATAGATTCCTGAAATGCAAATTTTTCTGTTAAATAAGAAGTTCTCTTGGGCTTTTCAAAGTGTGTATGGTGGTTTCCTCTTCCCTTAATCATGAACAAGGCAAAATATATCGCCTACTTTTTTCTCAGGTTGGATTGCTATGGCTTAAGTAACAGAAGAAGTCACCAACTCCAAAATCAATTACAGATAGCATGAAAAAAATTTTCAGTTTGAATGGTTTCTTGGAATTTTAATGACTGAAAACTGGGTCCTACAATGGGAAGTATCAGCCAGCCTGGCTCTACCAGCCCTGCCTGTAATGGAGACTTTTACTCTGAGTAGTCTCTAAATACCTAACTGGAATTGCACTCCAAGTAGCCTGTAATCGGAGGGTGCATGGATACACCAAAAATGTCCAAGTAATTACAAGGGCAATCTTTCTAGCTTCTGAAGTCTGCCCTGAGGCTGGGAGTCTGAAGTATGGTTAAAACCCTCTGAACTGTCCTCCCGGTTATCCTGCTTAAAACTCATAGTGTCTGCAGTTGTGGTCCTGTGGAGTTTAGGATTTCCGTGTGCTGTGTATAAGTCCTGGTCTCCATGAGTTATCTGACTTGGAGGGCATATCTGACTTTCAGATAATTGCTTTTGATTAGCCAAGATGTAGATAATCAGAGTTTGACCTACACAGTGCATAGACCATCATTCACCTATCAGGTCTCACTGAGGCTCCTTATCCAAGTCTATGCCCTCCCTCCAGTCCTAATAGCAAAACCTGCTTTAAATTACTTTAAAAGATTGATTTAAAAATGCCTTGGAGAGGAGCTTGGATTTCTTGGATAGTACTAGTCCTCCTTTGTCTAGTGTACCCTCCGTGAAGAGTGAAACCCTTAATTTGATTTGTTGTTCTTTGTAGCTTGTCTCATTTTTGCTATTGCATCATATGAAAGGAGGTTATCAAAACTGAACAATTATGCAAAGTACTTAGCAATATTAGAGAGCAGGAGTATGAAAGGCTTTTGTTTTTCAGTGGGTGTCCCTTCCTCCTTTATAAAATGTGGTTGAGATAAATAGGGCAGCAAGGGAAAGGATTTCAGTTTCAACAGGCATAGTTTTAAATCTGTCTTAACTTAAAAAGGATCCTTCCATTCTGAATCAGGAGGTAGAGGAGGAACAGCATGTTAATTTGGTGACTTAGTCAATTTGTTGACTGTTGGTTGACTGTAAGATACTGTGCTGTGTTAACTTTGCCTAGCGCTGAAATATTTAATGCAGATTCATTTGCTTTAACTTTTGCTTTTCTTTGTGTGTGATGTTGTTTAATGTTGTTACATTTGCTTTGCAAATCCTTTCTCAGGTCTGTTTCCACCCTGTTCCAGGACGAAGCATTCTATCTCAAACCAGTGGAAAAGGGAGGAAAAGTAGTTCTAGGAGTCCCTTTCATAGGAGTTTGATTGGGGAGGTGTTAATACTTTTTCAGAGTCAAGTTAGATTGTGTGATGGAGCCAGTCTGTGGCAAAGAGTGTAGTATGGTGAGACAGAGGAATGAGGGAGGTGGTGACTGAAGGCTGTGGTGAGAACTTTGGACAGTTCCTTGCTCCGTGTGTCCTTCCCAGGGACATGGGTGACAGACTGTGAATACACTGAGTGTGACTGATGAGGAGGTGTAGTCAGGGAGGGGCTGACCCTCTTGGTGGCAGAAAGAATTTAGGTCAGCCAAAGCCAGTTGCAAACCTTCATCCTAAGAGAATTTTTCTGAGGAGCTCTTAAGTCTTCAAAGCCTCTTTTGATCAAAATGCTGCAAGGAGTGTGAGAATGAATTTATCTGGGAACATGGACTTCTGAAGGGTGGAAAAAATACTGTGGAGATCTCAGTGCTTCATCAGAAAGGAGGACTTCTGAATACTTTGTCTTATTCAATGAGATGAATCTAAATTGGGTTTAAGCAGATTAAAGATCCATGATCCATGTTTTCTATTAAGTCTGAAACTGTAGCTTTGAGCAGCCCAATGGTGACTTTGGCCCTAGACAGAATGAAGGTCTTCTAACAAGCCCTGCTGTGAGGAGGTGAGAAGGGCGGTGACTTTACTGTCCCTTTCAGCTCAGCTGGGATTTCTCAGGAACGTGTTTTTTGGGTTTTGTTAGGAGTACTCTTAATTGGTTTTGACAGTGAGCTGCAGGAGTTACTGCAAATGTTGCACAAAAGTCAAGAGAAAGCTGCACTGAAGGCAGCAGACCCAAGTGTCTCCATTCTGATCCGTGCCTGCCTGGCCCTCCTGCCTGCCAGCTCCAAGCCTCCCTGCCTGATGAGTGGCTGGGGTCCTGCTTGGCCGCTGACGTGGCCAAGAACACATCTCCCAGCCAGACCTCTGCTTAAAGCAGAAGTATATAGAAAGCCAGTGGCTTTTTTTCCAGTGGGTGGGTAGGAAACTTTGAGCTGTGTTATTTGTAACACAAAGAAGAATAGCTAGAAGTGAGTAATAGGAATTTACTAATGTTTTGGAAGAGCATAAAGGAAGATAAATTTCATTCTTCTGGGGTGTTTGTAGAGGACTGTAGTGGCTTTCAAAAGTGTACTAGGCCTCTAGGTTAGCTCTGAGACTCTGTGTCACTATACAATTATTCTGAATACTCTGTGGCCTAAATCTAGGAGAAAAGAGTCTGGTGGCAGGAAAGAACCATGTTTGACTGATGTGGTTTAAAAGCGGAGTTGTGATGAGCCTCCTGGCTACTGTTCAGACAATCCTAGCAGAAGAGTGTTCCTGTAGCCAATCATAAAGTCTTAAAATCATAGAATGATTTGGGTTGGAAGGGATCTTTAAAGGTTATCTAGTTCAACTCCTCTGCAATGAGCAGGGACATCTTCAACAATTCAGCTGTGAAGTGGTTCGGGAATTGCCTTCAGCTGTGTCTGTCCCAAATTTCTGTCAGGGGATTACTGTGCCTATGTGAGCTGCTCCTGTGCCCTCATGTGAGGTCAGCTGTGTTAGACCTGCTCTTGCGGAAGTGCATGGAGATGAGTCTATTGATTAGGTGTGATGTTGATAGTACCCAGCAGAAGCAGAGCACAAAGTGATTTCCTTTGTGATCATCTAAGATCAACCATGGCTATAAAATGCAGGTGGTCCTTGTGCCCTGTGGTGCCCAGTACTGAGATACTGAAAAGGCTTTATGTCCTAGACATGCAAGAGGAAGCTAAAAGAGCAATTTTCATCTTAAAGAATTTAAAGGAAGTTTTTCAGATGTATCAGTCTTCCTGTGAATGATCTCGTGCGTGTTGAAGGCCTAACAAACCAAGGAGACTTCCATTAACAATAAATACATTGGCTGCTGTGGGCTACTACTCACACTGTCGTTGGCCACGTTTGAACGTTAACACTTCCTAAAAATTTGATAAGACAGAAACAAAGCTCAGTTTGTGATGCAGGGCAGTTCAGATCCCATCAAACAAAGTGAAGTTAAAACCAAGTGTTGAGGGCTCATGCTGAAGAACATTTCTCAGGTTTGACAGTGATGTCTGTGGGCTGTGCTGGCCCAGCTAGCGGATGAGACCATGGAGCCTATACAGTGAGCTGGGTCTCTAAATTCCCAAGCTGAGTGTGTTGCAGATGGACATCTGTTTTCAAGGAGCATCTTTTTAGGACAGAGCAATTACCTGTCTTTCCTGTTCCATGCAGTACCTTCAGACTGTGGAAAAATTGTTCCAGTTCCTTATGTTTTACTGCTTTGCATTGAAAATTCTACATCTTCAAAAGAACAATTCACTTCTGCTTTCTTCTTGTTTCAGTTAACTGGGCTCGTTCTAAAGTGGTGAGGATTATCATCTGGACCACTTACATACTTGTGCTGCAGGATCTCCTTCCTCCCTGACCTCAGTGTTACATGTTTCATACATCGTATCTCTTAAAGGAGGTGGTAACACCTTTGAAAATTAGAAGCTTTGGTAGAGTCTGCTCAAATTTTGTGGTGTTTTAGGTCAGCTGTCAGTGATAGTAACCTGATCTATGTCAGATCTTTCCCTCCCTCTCCCCAGGGTGCCTGCTCTGCCCTTTGCATGCCAGTGAAGCTGATATGATCCAAATTAACTTTTTCATCTGTTTGCATTTATTTTCTGAGTCATGAGAGGTCCTCAGGAGCCACAGAATTAAATGTTGTTTTCCTTCCGAACACTTTTTGCATGGTAACAAATGTATTTTCTTTTTTTCTTGCCTGGGATCAGATGCTAGTTTTTTCCATGTTAACATGCTGCTGGGTATGCAGCCCATCATGGGAATAACACAGAGCTGCACAGTCAGCAGAGGAGTGCTCATTATTTTGATGTCTGCTGTAAAATGGTGGCTCCTGCTCTAAATTACTTGGTGAGGTAATTGCTCATCTTCCAAGATGTTTTCCTTTCTCTGTGTATGAGGTCTGTTAATAAGATAGGAAAGTACAAGGTGGTTTTTGGGCCGCGTTGCACCTGACTTCTGACTGGATCCTTTAGTTTCAGTGATACATGAAGGACCGCTGGGGCGGGAGTTAGAAGCAGAGATGTAAAATCCCAGGACTCACTGCTGGCAAAGCAGCAGGATTGTTGTCACTCTCTGAATTACACTCCTGTGACTACTATTTTATGCTTTTCACGTAAACAGCATCTTTTTGGTGGCGTGGCTGATGGCCAGTCTCGACCAAGGAATGCTGCTGCTCTTTCAGGAGCAGAAGGGACAGAGGGTGGCAGCAGGCGATTGATCCACCTATTCAGTAGGCAGGTGCTCTTCCTTGAAATGCTGTCTGGCAAGAGGTTTTGCTGTTTGACAGTTCCATAGTTCACTTTGGAGCCATTTCGTGCCACAGAGCAGGAGGATGAGCGAGAATTTCATTAATATGAAACTGGCCATGCCAAGAAGGCTGTGCAGCACTTTGGGGGCTGCCTTGGTCTCTTCCCTTGGCTATGAGGACTGCGGATGAAATAGCAGGAGCTGTAGCTTGTGGTAGAAAACTCAGTTTGAGTGTGCTGCAGGGCCCTTTCTGTGCATAGCTGAAAGACCCGGCTGTTCTCCTTCAAAGGTCTAAAAGCAGCTGAAATGAGACTGCAGGGGAATTTAGCAGTTTAATCCAAGACTGCATCTGCAGACCTTGCTGAGTTGTCGCATACCCTTGCACGCTCCCTGCTGTGCCCAAGCCATGACAGGGCTGAACCATTTGGTGCCCAGCTTGTACCTTGAGCTGGGCCAGGATCCAGGTATGAAGAGTGTCTTTTTGCGCAGTCCAGGAGGCACCTTTGACAGCATGTGACACGTTGTGATTGCGATTTGGTTACCATCATCTTTTAAAAGATGGTCCCTGAGTGCCACTAGGGGCAGAGATTACTCTCTTTCTGTATACTGTTAATTAAAGCCTTTACCTGGAAAGGAGATGCCATGGTGCAGCTCAGTTAGCCAGAGCAGACTGGCTTGTGTCTGTCATTCAGGATAACCCTTTGGCTGCTGTTTGTGAAGGTGTCTTCTTGGCTTTCTTTCACTCAGAGTAGGTGTACTTGTTTGCTGAAGCCTTCTCCATATACTCTGTGACCAGCAGATATCTTAGGTCTTTTGAATCTACGTAGATAGGCAGTGGAAGCTGCTATAAAAGATCATTTTTGAGTCTGGCTGCAGGTTTCATGGCCCTATAAATTTGATGCTGAATAAATGTCTTTATATGTGATTTTGATTTTCTGAAGAATATTAGTTAAACCCTGAAATTATCTTTAAAAACCAAGAAGTTTAGAGGTGAGAGCATAGCTATGCTCCTACTTATAAAACGCAAGTTTTTATGACTGTCACAGTCAAAATAGCCCTCAGTACATGAACGACATGCAGGTGATAGCTGAGTAAATGAATGGTTCTTCTGTTACATCCTAAACTTGATTTCTAGCCGATTTTGTTTGTGCCGGTGATGGCCAAGCTGTGTACATCTGTTAGCGTCCCACTGAGAGGCCAGTGGAGCTGCTTGCACCCGAGAAATGCCTGAATAAATGCACCGCTGAAATTAAGGGAGGGAGTTGTGCGGAGTAAAGGTAGATTGTCGCATACTCTTTCTCGACCAGGTGCTGGCTGAGCTTTGGGTTTGTTGATCTTAGTTTTTTTTCTCTTTTAAGATGTAGTATTAAAAGATTTAAGACCCTGTGGGGTCTTCAAGCAAATTATTTTCTTCCTGAGTATGAGCACCCAAGAACCAGAAGCCCCAGGAGAAGTGAAAGCAAAGCACGAGCTACCTGTGTTCTGCACCTCTGTGGAAAGCAGAGCACCTTGTTACTTTTTTCACAGGTGTTTTTGCTTGTTTGGAAAGTAACTGAAGCTGTGCTCATGAATATTTGAGGCTGTCGGGTGCCTGTTGAGGGTTGGAGGGAAGTAGGGCCAAGGAAGGGCAGGTGGTGTGGGAGCTGGAGGGGCAGAACAGGGAGCGGCCCCGGCCCTGTGTGGTTGTCTCGTCTCTCTTATGGTAGTAGACTTCTTATTGGGATGAATGTGCTCTGAAATATTTATTGCCCTGTTTAAATATTCATCGCTGCAAAGGCAGTGCAGCCTGATGGCAGCACTGGAGCCTCAAGGGACAGGGGCCGCAGCAGTCCCTGGCATTTCCTTTCAGTAATATCATAAAAATATATTAAAAAAAAAAATCGGGCATTCCCCCACTGGAAGATTGACAGGAGCAGTCAGGCGTATGTCCCAGTGTTTCCTCTTCGTGCCAGAGACTTGTATTTGCTCTCAGGCTCGTATTCTGGGGTGCTGCTCTTGGTTGCCAGATGCTAATGCTTTTTTTTCCAGGCCTGTATCCTGGAGTGAGTGGCTTTGTTTAGCCTGACACTGTGAGTGTGAAAGGGGATGTACAGAAGGGCAAACCGACTGGCTTGAAAGGGTTTAAGTTTTGCATAGCCTATGTTCTTGTCTTTCTGTAGGTGTGCAAGGAAGGGGGGAAAAAAGGACCTTTAATGCACTTGGCTGTGGAAGGTGGGGATCTGCTGAGAATTATGGAGGAGTAAACTTCTTGGGAACTCATGTAATAATATATTAAGGGAGCTGCAGATGCTGACAGGCATACCCTGACATGAGATGCTCTTATATCAATTTAGCTTTTAAAGTTTATTGATTTAGCTTCAGCAAAATAGAGCAGTTTAAAAGTGGGACTGCCAGTGATATGCAGTAGTTTAATGTGAATATTTTGCATGTTGCTACTGTTAAACCAACACATGCTTTATGTGTCCCAGCATTGAGATGGTGGTGGCAAGGGAGAGCAGCATGTTTTCAGAGGTGCTGCTGAGTGTGGGGGCTGCAGGAGTTGCCTTAGTGGCACCCAGCCCAGGAAGAGGCACTTGAAAGGTGGTCAGATGTGCTGCTGACCTCAAGCTTTGCCTATGAGCTGTGCAGGTGGCCTGTGTGGGGAAGAAGTCTATACTGGTTCGTGGTTACAGCAGGAATGTGGTAAACATACATTAGCTGGAAGGCCTGGGGAAAAGAGGCTTTAAAAGGATTTTATAACAATGGGAAAATCTTTCCTGAGATACTTGACAAATTCACTGCGTACGAACCAGCTTTATGCTGGCTTACGTGGGGATGCTCTAGAAGTTAAGTACAAGTGAAGCAGGTAGTGGCAGTAGCATATGCTAAATGTCCATGTAGCCTCTTGTTCTGGGATGAAGTGGCTTTCAGGTGCTTTTTGAAGTTGCGCTTAATGTAGCGTAACTGTGGGCTGCTGTGAGAAGAACAGTGCCCCTTGTCTCTGTGGCCTGGCCATATGCTCAGCCTCCTCACTGCTTTGGGCATCAGGCTAAAGCAGATATAAAGCGAGACAGTTGAGTTTATGACCAAACAGATGACTATTGTATGGATTAATGTTCTGGCAATGGCTGTGGCGTGACTGGATCTCACAACAGCTGGGGAGGGGAAGCGGAGCCCCTGCTTCTGAGGCCAGCTGGTAGTTTTTCATATTAGGTGGTACACAAAACTGCACCTATACTTTTCAATAGCTTGTTCCTCTCCATAAAGTGAAGTCATTATGCTTATAAATGTGTATGCTGCTTAGTTTAATCAGCTTTAATTTATGTGCATTGACTTCCACCAGCTCTTGTTAGCTTTCCAGAGTATTGTCCTATAGATCTGGTTTTAGATTGTCTCCTCTGACTGTACCTGCATTGTAGGCCATTATATCTCACTCAGGTACCTCTGTTTTGAGTGACATAATGTTTTCGGCACAAAGACAGGAAAAGATGGAAAAGTCTGAGTCCTTCTCACCAGCTGACTTAATGACTGTCATTTAGAAATCAGTAAGCAAAATGGAATGGTGTCTTTTACCACACCTGAATTTATCAGACTCAGCTTTTGGCTATTGGTTTTCTTGATGACTTTTTTCATTAGGTTAAATATTATTAGCATCTACTTTATTTTCCTCACAAGTAATATACTTTAACAAAATAATCAGTTGCTACTTTTTTTTATTATAAGCAAAATAAATTGGGCTTTTCAAGGTTTTCAGTGTGCAGCCATATGCAGTCTTGTGGTCATTTCTGTAGCTCTTTCATGTTCCCTTTTGAATTTTTGAATTCTGTTTTTAAAATTTGTATATTGAAGCATAGATCTTATTTTTCATCTGGCTGAGGCCACATACCCAAGTAGCAATGCTTCCCACACCCTGCTTTTTGGTAATATGTCTAAACAGCTGTAGTCACTCTCTGTACCAGGCTGCTGCACTGGTGAGTTGCTTCTCCATGACTCTCTGCTCCTTTCCAGAACCTCTGCTTTCCAGGACACACAGTGGAGCCTTCTTTGAAAATGGAAAACTACTCTTGGAACAAATGAGTAGCAGGAGATAGGAGAATGCTGGAATGGAAAGTAACTGTGGGAAGAAATCTGTGTTTTTAAACCGTCAAATTTCTGTTCTGAAACGTGTGCCAAGTCAGTCACAGACTTCCTCCGCCCTGCACCCTGAGAGCAGCTTGATATAATGTTGTTGCTGCGTGACTGAGTCCTGGTACTCGAGTCACAGATGGGTCCCGTTTGCCTCATCTCATCTCCTGTCTTCTGTACTGAATTCTGAGCATACCCATGATAGGCCAGTGGCACTGAAAATATGACAGGGCTGAGACGTTTAGCTGCTTGCATTAAAAAAACCCCAGAGAGCCTCAAGAGGAGCTCTGGTTTTGTGTTTAAATATGCTGCAAACGTCTCGTTCTCCACCTTTGCTTCAGAGTCACGTCCGAACACGCGGCTCCTCGCTATGGTTTCTGCCAGCTCTGCAGTTCTTTCCAAGGCATTCAGCGCTCTCCAATTGATTCCAGATGTGTTCTCCCCTTCCCGGCGCTTTCTCCCTTCTTCCTCCTCCTGCTCTGGCAGCAGAGGCAGGGCTGCTTTTTTCCTGTGTGGTGCTGGAGTTAGTGCAGGCAGGCGGGAAGACTTCCCTGCTGTCCGCTGACATCTGGGGAATGGAAGGGGGCCTGTATAAGTGCAGTACAAGTGAAGCTGCCTGACAGGGCTTTAAGGTTTGTCCTTCCTTCAGCAGCCAAGTCAGCTCAGAGCAGCCCCTCTGCACAGCTCACTACTTCCTTCAGTTCATTGCCTTCACAGCAGGGGAGAGAAGGACAGGAAAGCCTGATACCAAAAGTGATCTTCAAAATCCTTCCTAGAAGAGCACTGGAAATACAGAGAGATCGGAAAGAGTCTATTACAGATAGCTGTGTCGCATAGCAAGGGCTTTAAGAAATCCTTGTGACTAAAGTAGATACAAATCTTTCTAAGGGGCTGAGTGAGCTTCATGAGGATTTAAACATTCAGGAAAGCCATTTGAATTCTTGAGGTTGCAGGAATAACTTTCCACACGCACTGAGATTTGGTGATGTACTTGCAGATACAGAGCAATAGTCCATTTGCAGAGCAGAGATGTGATGAAAAATTGCTTATCTGTCCAGCTAGGTCCTCGATTGGGGTTGGAGAAGCAGATACTGGTTTTCTGAAGTACGTCATCTGGAGAATTACCCTCTCCCTTGAAACAAAGCTGTCTGAAGTGAGCAATCTGGTTGCAGAATTAGCTGAGGTGACAGTAACTGTGACACTACCTTGCCAGCCTGGTCAAGAGATACCATAGGACTAGGTGGTATTTTCTTCCCTGTTATATTTCCATCTTCTGTAGCCCTTCTTTTTCTAAGCAGCACCAGGAACCACAGCTTAGCTGTCAGGAGTAAGCCAGAAAACCAGCACAGGTTCTCTGTGCCATCTAACATGTCACATAGTGCCCAGATACCCTGCTGCAACCATGAACCTCTCCTGAAAAGCAGTTACCCATTCCTTCCCCACCACTGGCCTCTGGTTTCTGCTGCTTCCCTGAGAGAGGATCCGCAGTCATGCAATGGAGAGTGTGATTGGTTTGCTAATGTGCTGAATAGCTGATGGCAGTTAGCTTGGATTAAACATACGTGACACATCTGCAGCACACTGCCCCTTAGCTGTGACTCATTTCAATTCTGGTCCCAGAGAAGGAACTTGGCTGTCTTTGCCTGACAGAGGAGTAATCTCCCTTGTGTGGGACATGCTTCTGCCACTCTGGGTGCCTGCTGGATTAACCAAGGACTCGATTTGTAATATTTTGAGACTTTATTTTCATGCTGATTTGTTAAAAGCTAGACGTCTTATGAAAATCTTTTTTTTCCCACCGAGAATGTTTGACTATGAATGTTAAGTGGAAAATAGTCACTTGGAGTATTGCAGAGTTGAGAAGAACACAGCCAGGGTAGGTGCTAAAGGACCAATCTGGACCAAAAAATTGAGCCTGAGCTTTTCTCTTAATTGCTGGCTTTGTTCCTGAGGATATATCCATCCTGGTGACTTTCTCCTTTGTTCTCCACCCTTACCCCCTTTTTCCGAGTAATTCTCAGAGGTAGTTTGATTCCTAATATGGAATGCAAACAGATGTTGGGACCCTGATGTCTCTCGAAGCACAATTCTCTCTAATCAACCCCAGAGCGCATGAATGGATTGAAAGCGTTTGTTCGGATGCCTTTGTACCAGTAACATTTAACTTTGCTTCTTTTTGAGTGGGGAGTAATGTAGATTTCAGGAGCAGAAATCAGTGCTTTCTAAAATCTGACAGGTATGTTTCAGGATGGTAAGTAGATGTGGCCCTGGGCCTTATTAATGTTGTGTAACTCTAAAGCTTTGGCTATATCCAACTGGAAGCCTCTTTGCAGGTTGCCCGAGGGCATCTTACCAAGTGTGCATGCATTCAGCACTGAGAGCCTGTGTTTGTGCAGAGGGATAGAGCAAAAGTTGGCCATTACTGGAGGAGATGATGGCATGGGGATGAGTGAGTGCTTCCTGTGTATAACAGTAAGATAAGACTATCATTTTCTTTCATCCTTTCCTACAAAAGGAGGGCTTGAACTTCTTTCCCATAAAGGTCTTAAATGTATTTAAAAAAAAAAAAAAGGCCAGCTGCTTTATTTTACAGAACACTTTTTGGTGGCCTGGAATGATAGGGTGTGTATTGGAAGATAACTTGTTCTTCCCTTGCTTTACATATCTAGGAAGGGCAAGATTAGATAATCTAGTGCAAGCTTGCACCAGGAAGTTGAAGGAGACATGCCTTTAAATGGTTAGCTAGGTGCAAGTGTGAGTGCAGGCATCTCTTTTTAGATTTTTTTTTTTTTCACTGGTACGAGATTAGCTTATTGAGGCTTAGCTTAACCCAGTGCAAAAGGCATTTCCTGAGTGATTACATCCAATTTAAATTTAAAGAAAATGTACACACAAACTTAACTTTCCTTTGTTTCAACAAAACTACCATAAAACTCCAGCAGATGTTTCCAGAACTACTTAGATTTAGAGTTTGCCTTTGGGAGGACTCAGGAGGAATTTCTCTCGTGCCCATGGCAGTAGAGTCAAAATCCAGCATCCTTTTCTATTACCACAGCATGTCATAGATCAAATGAAGATCAAGTTCCAGATGTGCAGATGAAATACAAAACCTCTTATTACTGTGATCCTCTTCAAGGTGCTTTTATGATCAACCCATACCAAGAAAGAGTGTTGATTTTATCAGTCTGAGTCCCAGACACACAGGCATGTCAGTCTTGCTCTCTGGAGTTACAGAAATGCCTTTGTAGTGTGGACTGTGGGTGTCAGGTTAGGGTCACATACCCCTCTGAATCCAGGAACGGGTTTATACAAAGATCAAGGGTATGAGATGCTTATATCCTTTGTATATATCCCTTTCACCACAAGATTTCTTTTCTGTAGGCATTTTAACCACTCTTCCCATTCAGAAGCTAATCTGTAACAAAATGGCCACAGTGGAGAAAGTCTTATTGCTTCATTTTGGGGTAGAGAGCTTTCATCATGTTTACGGGCACCTGCAGGGTTGGCATGGCCAGGTCACTATT
>VZTJ01004286.1:2214740-2279384 GCA_013397795.1 Orthonyx spaldingii
GGGGTGGGGGGTATGGGGAGTTGGAAAGCCATCACATCATCATTCTGTACATCACTTTGTCTTGTGTTTGAGTACCTTCATGGCCCTGAAGAGCAAAAGCACAGTTTTAAAAACACAGATGTAGGTTCCATGTGCTATGAGAGCCACCAGTGTAGGTTGGAAATTTGTCTTTGCTGTAATGAATGCCCCAGCCTGTGTTTTTTTTCTGAAAGGGATAATGCTGGAGTTCCTGGTGGGTGTGGGGAGCATCCTTCACACTGCTTTGCATCCGTTCCCATTTGCGAAGAAATTGCTTGTTGATACATTTGTTATCAGCGGGCAGTTGTGGGATTGCCTGTGGAGAGGGTTAATGCATGCTGGAGACTGCGGCTCCCTGGCAGCCTGAGCTCATCCAAGTGCTGGTGCCCATGGCCCTTCCCTCCCCAGCTTCTCCACCCCCTGTCCTTTCTGGCTCTGGTTCTCCTCCAGCTCCTTGCCAAGCTGTTTCAGCACTCTCAATTGGAAACAAAACTAACCTGGCAATAAAAAGTGAGTAATTTTTTTTTCCTGGGGTATGTGCTGAAAGGGCTCAGTAGTGGGCAGGCTGGCAGGGGAGAGAGGGCAGGAGTGCACAGCTGGAGGTGGGATGGTGGCGACTCCAGCCAGAGCCCCTCTGAGGCTGCAGCTGAGAACTGGGAAGGGAGACTGTGTTGGAAGGGGCTGGGAAGGGGACCCTGCTACAGCAGCCTTTTTGTTGATCTGTGAGAAGGGGGTGGGGGGAGACAGCCCATTATAATTAATTAATTAATTATTCTTATGCTCCTACGCAGCAGCCTTGTATGGTAAGCCCTTTCTCTCTTGTCTGTGTACAGCCAGGGAGCAGTGCTTTGCTTCCTGTGCTGGAGCCATGTGTGATGTTTGCATCCATGACAGACGGCTGTGCCTTGGGTTGTAGGAGGGACAGCACGGTCCCTGCATTCCCCTCCACTCAGAAGGATGCCTTTCATACAGAGAGCTGAGGGTGGGCAGCGGCTCCAGGTTTGTGCCAGGCTCTTCAGATCCCAGCTCCAAACATTTTTGCTGTTTACAGAAGGGATTAGGTTAGTGCAGAGAGCAAACAGTCATAGCCTGGAATGCTCTGGTCTTCACAAACAGGTTAATTGCCTCCGTTAGCTGCAAGTCAGTTGCTTCAAGGATTCATAAAATTAGTTCAGTGCAGGCATATGTATTAGAAATCCATTCCACTTAATAGGCTTATACTCACATCTATCCTACTGATTTGGGGGTTAGCAGAGTTCAAAGGCATTTTTAAGAGATTGTTTGATGTTTATATGCTGTACGATTCCTCTGTGACTTTCTGTGATGCTGATGACTCACAGTAGGGTTATGGATAGCACAGACCAGTTACCTTGTGGCAGTTTGCCACATCTATACAGAAATTTTACCAGTTTACCTTTACCAGGAGTATAATTTTTATTTGGCTGGTTAGGCTTTACTATCTATGCATATTATGGCATACCAATACAGAAGAGGTCTGGAGCTGCACTGCTGTAAGGCGCCTTTCATATCCCCTGTACTTACACCCATTTCTCTAATGAGCAAAACAAAACCACTCCTTCACAGAACAGACTGATCTTTGACAGTTTTATGGAAGCAGGAGGCCTTTGTGTGCATTTCTGGTGTTTGCTCTTGGCACTCCAGTGCCGTGATCTTGGATCACCACCTGCTGTCTGCTGAAAGAATTCATCCTGTGTCACATTTGCTGAAACACGTTGCTACTTGTTGAGTTGTCGTCCCCAGCTCCCACCCCTCCGCAAGGTACCACCACGTGCGGTTACTCATCATTCCTCTACTTAGCTTGGAGCTGCAAAGTTCATTAATTAACTTAAAGCTGCATAAGCTCTTAGAAATGTGTCCCCATTAGGGATTTTTCACTGCTTTAGCTAATTTGTTTTTTAAACAAATTGTGGGAGGGGTTTGTACTGAGCTGTGTAGGCAAACCCCTGACTTAAGGAAGGAAGTTGGCACCTGCAAGGACGTGGCTGGACCTTTGTAGGGCTGAGAATAGGGGCCTGAAAGCAGAGCCCAGATGGGTAGCCATATCCTTCTTGTGCCCCGAGGGCTTGGGTACTCATGAATCAGATGCCAACATTTTGCAAGGGGGCAGCTGCTTTGAATTCCTACCTGATATGAATGAATGATTTCTGTGTGAACAGAGCAACAGAAGGAATAGAAAACACAGGAATTACTACTTTTCTTTGAACTATGGGTTACCCTATATTGTACTGAAGTGTTTTCTTTCTTTTTAAGGAGCATGTGTTAATTACACTGTTTCCCTTGCACTGAACAGCCTTTCTCAGTTTGAGCATGCGATGGCAGCTATCATGGTTGGTGCATGGCAGCACAAACTGGCAGAGCGAATCAGTTAATCTGGAACTGCCAAAATTAGTCCTGCAACCAAATGTCCCTCACACTCACCTCCTGGAGACTGCCAGCCTGATGCATGGTGGCCAAGAGAGGTGTCTGTCTGCTCCTGAACATTGATTAAAATTTGTTTTATACCATCACTGAAGTTTAAGATGGCAATAGCTTTTGTGGGGAGCTGCAACCAGGTTTTCCTAGTCCTGTGATGGCATCCTTGTGTAAGTTTAGGGATGGTGACTGCTCTTGGACTGCTCTGGGTTTCTTGTTGCATTTGAGTAAATTTTTAAGACACTTGCATGAGCTAAAACAGGCAGGACTAGCAATGAAGTGATGTATGTTGTCAAGATTGGATAGACAAAATGCTTTCTGTTGAGTCTGTCCTCCTAAATACTTACTTTTACCCAAAATTTGAGGGTTTCTCCATGCTTTCTGTACCCCTGAGAAGTGTCAGAAGCAGCACCTCTGACTGCTGCAGAGTTTTACCTGGTGGTTTAGAAGTAGGGAAAGAAGTTCAGGTTCTGTGTTTGAAGATTAATGGGATTTTTGTGTGTGTGTGTTCTATGTTAGTTCTTGAAGATATGTAGTGTTGTCTAAATGTTGAAATTTGGTAGAATAACAGAAGACATAGAAGCTCCTCTGGATTTGGAGATATCAGTATGCTGTGAAACCTGCAGAGATCTCATCAGGAGTCCTTTTCTGTAGATGCTAGTGGAAACAGGGGAAAAAAAGTAATTCTAAAGCATCAAAGGAAATTAAAATTACCAAAAAAAATCAGACGGGAAATATGTTCATAATCATATCAAGAGAAAAATAATTTGAGATACAGGTACTCCATGGGATGATGAAACCTGGACACATATAATGATGATAGATCTCCAGATAACCTGAGACATTAAATGAAGGATACATTTGTAATAAAAGATATGATTTTTGCATGTTAGTATGATTTGAGGAGTGGGGGAGTGGCAATGGTATTAAAAACATTTTATTCTGCACCAGAAATCCTTCTTTGAAAACTCTTTGGAAGGTCAGAGAGAAGTAATAAATAAAGTTACTGGATATTTTGGCTTGAGAGGTGTGATTAAACTCAAAATAAATATGTATTATCAAAATGCCACGAGCAACATAGGAGAGAGTAAGCATTTTTCATCCTTCAAACATTTGTAGATAATTGAAGAAGGGAGAGAAAATATTTAAAAGATTGAAATGCATTTAAACTGGAAGGAATAGTATTAACTGAGGGGTAAAAACATTGAAAATAAGATTATATAAGGTTCATGGGCTGGCATTTTAAGTAGTCTAAGAGTGAGGTTGAACAGAATGCTGGACTATGTCCTTTGGGGAGTAGCCCTGCACTGTTGAGAGGATGGCAGGATAGGTTTTGTTTGTGGCTAATCAGCATTCTCTTCCTCTGACCTGGGGTGCTGCTGGCTTGAAAATCTAGCTTGTTCTGAGAAGACTGGAAATAGTTTCTGCTCCTTCATTTTTCCTGTGGAAAAAATTTTTAGTTGAAAAGAAAAAGTCAGTTGGAAACATAAGAAAGGGACAGGCATGTGGGCTGTATGGAAGAAGGCAGATCATCAAATAAGATGAAATATTGGAAATGTAAGAGCTTGGAAAGGAGACAGTATGTGGACAGCATGGAGCTGTCATGTCAGGGGATAAACAGTCTGAGTAGGTGAGCAATAGGATTGCTGATACCTGGTTTGCAGTGGGATGGCCATCGTTCTGTCTGTCCTGCCTCCTGGTTTAGAACTCACTCTGCAGATCTTGATGATGGGTTAGGTCGAGTCAGAAGTGGCTTGCTTTGAAGCTGAGAATGGCAAAGGAATGAGCAGAACTGGAGGGCTGGTGGAAATGCCCTCCTTTTTTAGGGGGAAACAAAAATCCTGTCCGTCTTTCAGAAAATGTGCTTGGTGCATGAAGAAACCTCTGCAGAGCTGCGAGCACACGACGCAGGGCTGCAACTGCTTGGGGGAGTGCGTGCAAGGAGCTGAGTTCTGGCCACGGCTGGCATGCTCGCCTGAATTTTTCTTTCTCAGATAAGGCTGCGGAGTTTGTGTTCCTGCAGGCAGCAAGGCTGGACTTGAAACCGTCCGTTCTTCAGCACGGGCCAAGGCTGCAGCTCGGCTCTGCTAAGTGGTATTGAATGCCCTTCCCTCTCCTTCTCCCCAGCTGCGGGAGCTTGTGGCCACGTGGCCCCCAGGGGAGGCAGACCAGATAGACTAATGTCAGAGCAAATTTGGGATTCAGCCAGTGTCTGAATGACCCGGTGCTGGCTGGAGGTGCACTGCGTTTATCATTGTTTCCTTCGCCCGGAAGGGAAAGCTGCAGGTAGGCTGATAAAGGGACTGAAAGGTTTGTCCGGCTTCTTTGGAGGTCTGTCAGCCCCTGCATGCTCTCTGCTGAAAGGCTGCTTGGTAATTCCCACTCTGCCTCTCCTATCCACGGGATAAGGTCTGTTTCGCTTTTACGCCATTGATTTAAGCATGCTGGTGTCAGAATAGCCTCGAGCACCTCCAAGCTTTGTGGGGGAGGACCTAGGGCTGGAACAGCAGCCAAAATTTAAAATCAGGATTAGTCTGTTGACACACACATAAATCAAACAGCCCTCCTATCATAAATCTTTTCTGTGGATTTTTTTTTTCTGCTGCGGCGGTGAAAGCAGTAGGAGCGGTGCAGCAGCCTGGGCTTCCCAGGGTTGGGCTTCAATGTCAAGGCTGTTCTCCTTCACCTCGGGCAGCTGAATGCGGCTCCCCCCTTGGTGAGATCCCTGCAGAGGCTGCAGGGCTGCATGCTTTTTTGTTTGCTTCTTGTGGTTTTCTGACATGGTGGGGTAGCAATTTTGTTGTTGTCTGGGAATATCTTTTGCATGGTCAGTTCTCTGTTTCTGAGTCATCTGATTGGTGTTAGCTGCATCTAAGACAGCGCTCAAAGCTTCTAAAAAGTCCACTATCCAAGAGGTCTCTGTGGGATACCCTAAGCTGAGGGAGGAGTGGATAATTAATGCCTTGTGTGATTGTAGAGATGTTCAGGATTGGGAAAGAGTGACTGTGCTCCTGGCTTGCGATCTCAGCTTGTTTCCCTCCAGCTCTTTGGTGTCTCCTGCATGGCCAGCAAGAAGCAAATAGGGTATTCCAGCAACAGATACCTGAGCACCTGTGCTCTGTACTCAGTGCTGCCAGGGCAAAGGAGGGGGCTTCTGCACAGCTGGATTTTAAATACTGTACTTTTTGTCACTGTAACATAGCAGAGAGGTGTGCTCTGAACCACATGATGTGCTTGCTTGTGGGCTTGCTTGTGAGCAGTGAGGGTCAGGCTGGAGGGGATGGACCCAGTTATGGTACTTCTAGGGATATCGAGGAACCCTGTTCTTCTGCATTTCCTCCTCTTTTCCAATGTTTGAGTGCATCTTTCCTCTTCTGAAATAACACCTTACTGTGTGTAAAGCTCTGTGTGAGATCACAGGGGTATGCAATCTGCAAACCCCATAATTTGTTTGCTGTATGCCACCCAGTAGCAAGAAAATTGCCCTGAAAAGATTAAGAAAACAGTGTCATGGCTCAGAGGAGCGAGGCATGTGCTTTTTGATAGGAGAGATAATAGAAGACTGTGGAATACTATGGTGACGGTGGGTGGGGTATTCACATGAACGTGTGTGTCGTTTCTCAGGCTGATGTTTTGATCTATCTACTGTAGCATAAAGCCTTTTTTTCCTTTTTCCTTTCTTAAGGGTAACCAGGAGCCAGCAGCAACTCCTGATGCAATGGTGCAGCCATTCACCACAATCCCATTTCCGCCACCCCCACAGAATGGGATTCCCACAGAGTATGGGGTGCCACACACTCAGGACTATGCAGGCCAGACCAGCGAGCACAATCTGACACTCTACGGAAGCACGCAGCCGCATGGAGAGCAGAGCACGAACACGGCCAGCACGCAGAACGGATCTCTTGCAGTAAGTGCACAAGGGTGCCCAGCCACAACAGCACAGTGCTTTGGGGAAAAGCAGCCACTGATTCGACTGCTGTTTCTCAAGTGTGCAGCAAACCAGCAGTCGACTTGAAAGGAGAGAATTATAAGCAAAACATGGCTTCTGACCTTCCATTACTGGGTTTCCCCTTTTGCATATTCCCCTTGTAAATTGGAGCCTGCAGAGAGCAGCAGTACGTGAAATCATGATCATGGTGGTTTTACTATGGTGTCATTGTCCAAAGACAGTCTTTTACAAAAGTGTTAATTACTTTCTGTTAATTGGCGAATGGTTCAAATAGATGTGGTGGAGGCAAATTCTGGAGGGTTGACAGTACAAAGAATTAGGGCGAGCACATGCTTTTTAGATGTAATCCCAATGTGGTTTTGTTTTCAGGAAGCTAGCAGAGTAGAAAAATTACTTTTCTTTGACTTTCTGAAGACAGCAGGGAGCTTCAGGGAGCAAAGATAGGAGATGAGCTCTCAGCTACTGGTCATCCATTTGCCAAACCAAGATTTTCATCATCTTATATTTTTATCTTTCTTCTTTCCATGGCCTGGAACTGGCACTGGACAACATGCTGGCAGATTATCCCAGGAAAAGCTTTATCCACCCCTTAAGCCACTTGTTAAGACTTAACTTCCTAATAAAGAGCCTTATGGTGAGAGCCTTCGGCGCTCAGGGGCGGATTTAATCTGTTAATGCTTTCAGTTTTACTTGTAGTTGGTGTTTGGCGTGTAGAGATTATTTTTTTTCCCTGGTAAGTACTGAATGAATTCAGTGCCAACAGTTAGAAGAACTGATAGTGCCAGCTCGAGTGTTCATGGTTCCTGGTGTGTGCCTCTGCTCCTGCAGTGGGCAGTGGCTGCATGGTTGGTGCCATTGGCCGTGACTTCGATAAGACGTCTTTGATTTCTTCCTGGGACTGCTGCAACTTTGGCATCATGAAGAAGAAAAAGAGTACAAACTCTGTAAGGCACATTGGTTGTGTGTAAAAGGAACTTAGGGTGCCTTGCTTGGCAAAAAAAAAAAGTAGATGAGAAAAGACCAGGGAGGAAATAAAACTTAAAGCTGGTGCAGTGTGCAGAAATGCAAGTCATTGTTTTAGTACCAGATTGTCCGATACCGTTGTAACACATAAGATTTGGGTTGCCTGTCTCCAGCAAACAACTATCTCAGGCACTGCCAGTTGGATGAGGAATCTGGAAACAGGGAATAAAACAGGGCAGTGGCTTTCTCCGTGTGTTTCTGCTGTTCCCATCCTTGCCCAGAGCTTAAGAGCATTTCTTTTTAATGGAAATGATGAGAGCCTTGACCTTGGATGCAAGCTCTTGCCAGCCTTCCTGCTCCTCTTCCATATTAGGAGCCATCTCTGGGGCTCTGCAGGGCTGAGCTCTGTGTTTCATCAACTAATGCTGGCTCCAAGGAGCCCACAGCCTGTGGCTAGCCTGTGAGGAGGGACTGGGAAGCCCATCTGTGCACGAGGGAATGTTGCTGGGAGACTGCTTGCAGGCAGTGGTGTTGCCAGGAGTCTGCGGAGGGAGCCTGACTGGCAGGGGGTTATCCAAGAAAGAGGCTGAATAACACCCAGCACTTGTACTGGCTGTTGGAAACAGGTGTGCACGTCTAGAGTGACCATTTGATGTGGTTAAAGACGTGCAAGCTGCGCATGCAGAGTCAGGCTTGTGGCCATGGCTGGCTGGGAAAGGGTAAGGGCGCACACAGGGGCGTTGCTGTGGCTGCTATGGCTGGCACTGATCAAACCCAGAGGATCCCAGATGTTGGCACATGAAGAAATCTGTGGGAGCAGGGGTAAGGTGCCTCCTCCAGGGGCTTTTCACATGCCAGACTTTTCACATCCACTGCATTCTGGATCTTCCAAGTCCCTTCAGCTTTCTGTCCAGGATTCCTTCTCTATGGAGTTATTTTGATTTTGTGGGCTGCCTTAGGATGTAATTCCTTGTAACTTTTCTCCTCCTCAGCAGGCTGATTAAAGATGTAGGAACTAGGGAAAGCAAGAAGGCTCAGTAGTTACTCAAGTTAAAGCATGCTATTAAAATACAGCAGAACAGGTTGGTTATTTCATCTTAAACATCTACAGCTACTGTCAAGCATCTTGTCCATCCTGTGTGCTGGCTATTACTTGTTTGACACACATGTTCAGTCTATGTGGAGTAGACTGTTATGCTTTAAGGTATCTTCTCTTTTAGCCATTTTATAGTCTTGCTCAAACAACAGTGCTAACTTTAACAGAGCAAAAAGTCATCATGGGTGAGGTATGAGCCTTCCCTCCTGTTCCTGTGACTGACAAGCACAGCTGCTGTCACATGTGTGAAGGCGATACCCCAGACTGAATAGCCAGTGGATTTTTTAGCTGCTGACTTGAAGCCTGTGCTCGCATGGGATGATTCAGAAATTCCTTCAGCCAGACAGATAAGTTCGCTGCTTGCTTTTAAGAACAAGGCCTATGATTGGTCCTGTTGGCAGGATGGAGGGAGATAGCAAAAGGTGTGGTCAGATGGTGGGGCTTTCCTGCTCTTCAGGCTGATAGCCTTTAGGATAATTGCACAAAGAATGTGGAATGGCTTAAAGGTCCCTCATGGAAAGCAGGCTTGATCTCATTGGTAAGATGTTACACAGCAATGTAATGTGGTCTGTAACAGGGTCCTTAACACACAGGGTGGGAGCACCTTTTCAGAGAAACTTGGCCAGTTCTGGTGGGCAAGTGAGCTAGAATGATTTGGGATTAGCGGTGGTGTCTGAGTTAATAGACAGTGGTCTGGGAGCCTGAGGTCAAAGATCAGCAGTGAACTTATGTAAAATAAACTTTGAGAGTCAAAGTCCGTGCCTTCCTACGCAGTCAAAACCCTGAACAAAGGGGAATGACTGGTTGGTGTCACCAGCTAAGGATGAGCTTGGTTATGGAGGTCTGAATGTAGTGGAAAGCATTCAGAGGTCTCAGCATTGGGGCATGCAAAAGAAGTTGGCACAGTAGGTGGTGTAATACAAACAGGTTCATATTTTGTAATCTCTGTTTTAGGATCAAGTCTCATCTGTGGGGCTTTGTTTCTTGCCTGGCATGTGGCAAGAAGACCTCTTGGTCTTTATGTCCAAGCATCTGTCCTTTCTCTTGATACTGTCCCAAAGCACAGCTGAAAGACCTGGATTAAAAATAGGCTGAGGTACAGGACCATATTTGGCCTACTTGGTCTGCCTGTTGCAGCCCTTCTCTTAAACAGTTGACGCTCAGCATTTCACTTATGGCGCTGGGTTGCCTGGTTTCTTCCCCCTTCTCCCTTCTTGGTTTACCTTAGTGCTCTTATCCCTAATGGAAACACCCAGCAGAGTTAGCTGCAAGGGGAGATGCTAATTAGGCTGCAGTACCTCTGGCAGCTGAGCTGATCTAAGAGATTCACTGCTGTCAGAAAGGAGAGATCTGGCTCCAAGCGCAAACTCCCACTCCTATTTACTGTCTCTGGCATTCCTTACGTGAACCACTTTAATTCACTGACCTGGCAGAAAGCTGCCCAATTCTTTTGCTGGGTTAATGAATTAGAGCAGCTCTTGGAGGGTTCCAGCAAATGCTGTTGTTGCAAGGTAAGCGTGTGGAGAGCATGGCCAGAAGCCGAGAGCAATTGTCAGCTCTCTGAATCTCCTGGTACTCTACCCGCAGAGGGAAGATTAATCATCTGCTCAACTGAAAAAGCTTGCTTGGTAGTAAATGCAATGCACTTAATACTGCAAGCTGATTATTCAACTTGTTTCTCTTGTTAATGTCAGAGGGAAGAATTTGTATGTCTGTATAAATTACGGAATGCAGCTGGAGGTATAGAAGCAGGGGAATAAGTTTATGTAAATTACTTCCCATGAAAATGGCAGGTGCTGTCGCCTTGGTGTTACGTTGTCATGAACCAGCATAAAGCATTATTTAATTTCAGAGCATCGTGTCTCGGCTTCTTGATGTGTTCTACTGAAATGTATTTAACTCATCTGCTATACCACAAAGGAATATTGACTTTCAAATTCCCAAAGGAGACACATTTGTGATGGGGGGCCCATATGTGTTATATTCAGAAGCAGGACTGAGAAGGTTCTTGGTCATCTGGCTATGCGCCCTGTGCATCTAACAGGGGCTTAGAAAGAAGAGAGCCAGTGGCACTAAGGATTCCTCAACTGACTTTTGCAACACATGGATGATGTTATAATGATGACTTCCCCTTGGGTATTTCTTGCCTAGACTGAATTTGCAGAATTTTCCTCTGTAATTACTTTTCATCCCTTTAGTAATTAAAGCAGTTGCTCATGTGAGGTGTTTCAGGTGAAGAATATGTTTAATGAATATCCTCAGTTATTTTCTGATACTGCTGAGCAGGTAGACATGAGGAAGAACTAGCTCCAAATAAGTAGTTTGCTGCTGATAGTTTGGCCACCTCAGCTCAGAAATTGCTGTCTTGAGGTTGCAAACCCTGACATTTAACATCAGGAGTTTGCTTTGAATATGAGGCAGATTGTCAGCACTTGAAGACTTGTGTCTAGTGAGGCAGATTTAAAAATGAGAAATGGGAAATAAATCAGCAAACATCATTATGTTAGAGTATATAGCTGTGGTACTTCTACATATCTCTCAAAGGTTATAGCAGATATAGTAGAAATACAGGGAAGGGTAAAAGTGATGATGAAAGGAATGTAGCAGGTTCTTTATGCAAAGAAATGAAATCTTCACTTACGGAAGGAGCTGTCAGGAATGAAAGCATATGACAAGTACATAGAGTATTGGGTGGTAAGGCAACTAAAATATGGAGCTTTTTCCATTTTCACTTACTAGGATGCACGTGGGATATAATTGGGTGCCATGTATGGAAAAAAAAAAGCAAGGTTTACTACTTATTTTTTCCATGTAATGAAGAAATTAACATTGCAGCTCTTGTCCATGGGATGCTTTGCAAGTTGAGACATCAGTGGGTTTAGTTTGCTGGAGAAAAGTCACAGAGTATTTGCCTTGTTCTTACATCCTTCCACAGATGCCACAGATTTGGCTGCTGTTAGAAAGAAGGTAATGGGCTGGATGAATCTTAAATCTGTCACTATGTGGCTGTTCTTCTGCCACTGTCAATGGAGCAGTCCAGGGGTGACCACTACTATCTTAGGAAATTTTGCTGTCTCCTTCACCTTGTCAGGGCATCCCTGTTTTGTGAGGAATGGGCTGGAACTGCTCACAAAAGGTTTGACAATGTGACCAGCAGAGCAGGCCTTTCAGGGGGCTCCATTTCACCACTTCATTGAAAGAGAAGAAAAAGAAAAAAAGCACTAAAGAATCCTGGTAGAAATATCTATCTTTGCATTGAAAATGTTACTGGACACATCAGAGGTGTTGTGCAGGATAGGTAGCAAAGCTTCCTATGTGCTTTCCTAGGTTAGGTTTGTTGTCTGTGAGGTATGTCTTTAATGAGAAAAGTGAATAAAATGCCTTAAGCTTCAGCATGTCTGAAAATAGGTAACTAACAAAAAATATGTATCAGAAAAAATATAGCCTAAATTCACCTGACTATATGGAAAATAGTAAAAAGCCTTGTAGAAGTTAATTGGTATGTCCTTAGAATTTTTTGGTCTGGTTTTTAGCATACAGAATATTTTGGATAATAGTTAATTGTAGCTGTAAATAGCTCCCAATTTTTTTTTTTTTATAACACCGCTGGCATCTCTGAAAAACCAAGTACATGGATATAATTGTAAAATTATATTTACTACTGTTGAAAGGTGATAATTAGCCATAAGGTCTTCTGCCTGCTGAACAAGTGTTTAAGCAGCTGAACTTCCCATGGCATTTGTTATTGGATGTGTGGGACCTCAGTCCTATTTTAGTGGGCCCCTCCTGTGGTGGGGCAGGAGATGGATTTTGTGTCTAGGGCCTAATTCTTCACTTGTTTTTCCACCAAACCTGCTCAGTGGGTATCTGTTCATTGGTTGTTTTAACACAGTTTTTTCACTAGAAGTTGCAGAGATTTTTCCACATTATCTGTGCTCTGCTTCATGGTGGGAAGATTGCCTTCTCCCAGTCGTAGCTTTTGGTCATTGTCTTCACAGTTCTTCAAGCTCTTGAAGCTCAACCAAACAAGGTTGGGTGTTTGGTTTTGGCTTTTTTTGGATTCAAGACTGGTCTAGGAGCAGTGGAGCGAGCACAGTCTGTCTCCTAGATTTTGTAAGCCACCCAAATCCCCTTTTAAATATAGTTATTAGTTACAGTTTGTATTTTGTAAATATTTTCTTTGCAGTGATTTATGGCTCTTAACCTCCTCATTATGATTCACAACATTTTGGACTGCCTGCTTCCTGGGGGGAGAATGGGGGGTTGTTTTTTGTTTGTCTGTAACTTGGATCTGAAGCGGTTCCAGTTCTAGAAGCAAACAGGAGATGGAAACAGAATGTGCTGGGTATTAATAATCTCTGTGCTGGTCTGTTGCACCGGTGCTTGTCTGGCTCGCCGGGGAGGCATCCCTCTGTCTGGCCATTCAGATGGAGGTCTGCTTTTAGCTCAGGTGTGCTGGAGCTCCTGCCTCCCTGCTGCTGAGGGGAAATCCTCAGCAACTGATTGTTCATCACCTGCATTAGGATAGAGGAGACCAGGTGAGAAGTGGGAAGATGGTTGTAGAGCTGTCCCCAAACCTTTCGAAACACCCTCGTGTTGCCAGGTGTCCTCCTCCCCTTCTACATGTGTATGTGCATGAGTATAATCTGTGCTTCTCTTTGCAGTTGCCTCTTCTTGCTTAGGGTTTCCTTGCTGCTGGCAGGTGTGAGGGAGGAGCTGACCTGGGGGCACAGGCAGCAAGGAGTTAAACATGAAGCACATGCTTTGCTGTCCTGAGCTCTGATGTGTTTCTCAGTGACCGTGAGCAGAGCTGAAAGCTTGCGTGTGCAGGCATGAATGGCGTTATCACCTGCATCAGTATATGTTACACAGGCTATGCTGAGGAGGTGCAGTGAATCCAGTACTGTTCCTAAATGCGAGACCTTTGCTGCAGCATGTCTGTGTTGCCTGATGACAGGCATTGGGACGTAGGGAATGTGTATTAGCACCCTTCTGAGCTCATTCTGTAGAGAAGGGAGAGGTCTCTTTCTTAACTGGCAAGTGCTGACACAAGGCTAGAAGGGGATTGAACGCCTTGTGGGGAAGGAGTCAGGGTGGGGAGTGGGCACTTGGTGAAATGAGGGCTTTCATCATCTGGCTTGGTCAGGGTAGCACTGCTGCCAGTCTCTGTTATGTGCTGCGTGAGAACAGGCTTCAGGCCCTTCCTTTCATCTCCTTCCTAATGAATTAAGCCAAGGAATAACTATAAAAGGGAAAAAAAAAAGATCTGAGGAGACTGGTTTTTTCACTTATGTTGTAGCTGAATGTGTGGCAGTGGACAAATGTATTGAGCTAATGTTAGAGTGGTAGAAAGTTCAAATCTTGCCTTAGGGCCATGGATGATAGAGATGAGGGAGCTACAGCATGCAGAAGAAGGTATTTAATGTTAAACTACTACTGAAAAACCAAGCTGTGTGAAAGCATGAAAAGCATTTGGAGTCCCTCAGTGTAGTTAAAAAGGTAAAAGTGGACCAAGATCCCTTTTTCCTTCTGTCATTTCTTCTCTTGGAAGCATTTGTCTTATTGTACACATCTCACATGCTGCAGAATGACTCCTGGGTGGCAGCAGCTCTCTGCCATATGCAGGAACAGCTGTGAGTGCTTTTGAGCAGGCCACTGTACATGATACATGGCACCCTTGGTAAGAAAGGAGTTCTGCCCTCTGCCTGGGAGCAAATGGATGGGAGAGGAGTGCAAACAGCAGATCCAGTCCTGTGCAACCTATATTTTAATACAGCTGTCCCTTTTGGCCAGGAGTATTGGTGATTTTTGGGAGTTACTTTGGAGTACTCGCTTGCAGGTGTTGTATGCAGTGGTGATAGATAAGCTACTCCTGTGTTTTGTCCTTCTTGGACAGATTTGCCCTGAGGAGCAGAGGACTCTGATGGAGTCATAAAAATAAAACCACTAAGTAGCATGGTGTGATTTAATTGCAAGCCAGCTGCATTGATTCTTCCCCTAGGGTGTACTCTCTGTAAGTCTGGAGAGCCTTTTTGTCATAGAGGTGAGGGAAGGAGAAGAGGGGGGACAGCTTTTGGATAAGATTAAAAGGAAGTTTCTGAAGTTGTTCTTGAAAATTTGATATTTGTGGGGTGGATGAATATTAGACAAATAAAAATGCTTCATTCTACTAGGCTTCTCCTGAGACTTGCACAGCTGTGGGAAGTAGACATGCTTGTCAGGGCAGTATTGTCATTCTTTCTATGATGGATTAATGTATATTAGCCGGATCAAACATGTTTTGTGCTGCATGCACAGCTCTACTGAAATGAAGTGAAAAGCTGCCACTGCTCTGCTCAGCATGGCAAGACCCCAGTGCTTACTGTTTGCTTGCTGTTGTCTTTGTATATACACTTGCTTGGTAACCAATAAGCAAGTTCAAGGTCATATCTGTAAGTGGCAGAAGATGCTTTCTTAGTGTTACCAATTTAGTTTATCTGTGAAGAGATGTTTCCAAATATTTGTGAAGTGTTGTGTATTGAATGATGTGCCAAGCAGTGTAGCAAGTCCAGTCGGTGGTTGGGAAATTGGTGTGGGTAATGCCCTTCAGATTTCTTTCATCTTTGGTACACAAACTGCATATTTAAAATGGGTGAAAAAGGATTCAAACCAGCAAAAACCCACCCCTACTCTTACATCTTTAAGACCCACATGTTTTCTTGAAAGTGCCTTAAAAAGACTGACTCTAGCAATTACAGTCCTTGCCTTATTGTAGGACTTCTTTTTACTAGATGGGTTAAGGAGGAAGTCCGGTTGGTGTCTAAAGACTCAAAATGACACTTGAAAGTGCATCACGCGGATAGTCAAAGCTTGACTCCTAGGAGTCTGAGGCAAGCAGCAGAAGACAGAGTGAGTGGGTGGGTGCTCTTTGAATACCTTGGCCTGTCAGTGAATGCACTTGGAAAGGGACAAGAGCAATAAAATCGACCAAATTGTAGTCTGCTTTGTTCTGAGGTTCTGAGGTCATTTTTCTGACTACAGTGCGAAAAATGCCATTTTCTCATCAAGCCATTTTGTGAAGGGGCCTTGCCTTTATATTTAGTGCTGTGCTCAGATTTTAGCACTTTTCAGTCATAGCCCACACAAGCGGCTGAGGTTCTATTGCTTACTTTTCTCCTGCCAGTAAGCTCTGTGCAGGCATCAGGTCTCTCCTCTGGCACACAGATCTCCCTTATTCCAATGCCTGCTTCTTGTACTTTTTCTGTGAACAAATACCCCTGGTGTACCCCTTGACCTCCCTTTGCCATGCCTCTCATCGCTTGAGAACAGTGGAATAAATTCCCTTTCTTAGATGTGGAATTGGTAGCAAAAAGCAGCACTTGGAGTTTTTATAAATCTTGTAGCGGTGATGACTGTTTCCTGTTCCTGGGCTCACTTAAATGTATGCGAAAAGTTAATGAAAGACATCCGTAAGCTGTTCCTATATGGATTTTACCATTTAATTATAGATCATCTTCTGGGGTAATGTTTCTCTGAAGGGAGCTTGACAGAGCAGATGCCGTTTTGCCTGGGGATGCACTTCTGGTATTGGCCCGGTGAAGAGCTGCCACTTCAGCTGTGGGATTTTGATGATTGCATGAACATCCTGCCACATGAGATTAGAGTGGCGGTACTACCTCCCAGCTCCAGGATGTGAAAGATCCGCCTCTTCATTAGAGCTTTCACATGGTGGCAGCTAAAGTGAGCAAGAACAGGCTAAAAGAGAGAAGCAATTTAAGAAAACCAAAGACAAATCTACTAAGCTGAAAGGTGATAGGAGGGGAGGGAGGCTGAGATCTCATTACTGTTTACTCATGGAAAGGGAGGGGAGGAACAACAGATCAATTATTAAGTGCTACCAGCTTTATCAAAATAATTGTCAAGTGCTAGATAGCTCAATTGCAAGTGCAGTGCTAATATCTAAAGAGGGGTAGACAAGGCATGTGAAAGAAATTTGTGTGATTTCTACTCATGCGCACACTTTCGTCTTTTCTGATTTTAGCAGACAGAAGGAGGGGCACAGACAGATGGACAGCAATCACAGACACAGAGCAGTGAGAGTACTGAGAGCAAATCCACTCCAAAACGACTTCATGTGTCTAACATTCCCTTCCGCTTTCGAGATCCTGACCTTCGGCAGATGTTTGGGGTAAGTTATGAGCACCTTTTCGGGCATGGCAGATTGTCCTTCTCCACAGGTGGGACACCTGGTGCTTGTGTATTTGTGTGAATGAAAAGCCTTTCCCCTGCAGTTTAGTCAGCACACTGTAATATAGTTGCAGGATTAGGACAATTGGTAGCATATAACTTGGCTGGTAAATACACATGAGAACTATAAGAGTGTTCTTCCTATTAAGGTGTTCATAGAACCATAAAATGGTTTGGGTTGTAAAGGACCTTAAAGATAATCCAGTTCAAACACCCCGCCATAGGTTGGTACACCTTTAACTAGATGTGCTTAGAGCTCCATCCAGCCTGGCCGTGAACACCTCCATGGATGGGGCATGCACAACTGCTCGAGGCAACCCACAACTTCTCTGAGCAGCAATGTTCAGTGTAATCTAACAGTTGGTTTGGGAAAACATCCAAAACAAAATGAAACTTCACCTTATTTCTGAGTAAAGGCCAGGATTAAACAGTGACTTAATATATCCCTTGCAAAGCACTGTTTTTCAGTTGCATAGAAACATGTTGAAGTATTTCTTTCCTCGTGATCCATTTCTGTGATGAAAAATGGCTGCAAACAGTTTGCCAACCAGCAATTGCATGTGGATCAGCTAGTGCAAGTCAGATGGTATTTTATATTGTGTATGATATACATTCTGTTTCTTTTGACCAAATAGTTTGTCTTCCCTTGGATGCTATTCATGCTTCCTGATTTATAAGCTGTTTGAGGAAGAGTTTGTTTATGTGAGTACATGTGGTGACCTATTCCATGTGAACACACATAAACAAGCTAGATGCCTCATGACCTAACCTTCAGGTGAGGTTATCTATATGTCATCATATCATCATCCATCAGGGATATTGACTTGTTAGTATAGTTATAATATGAGCCTTGGTTGATGGCATGTTTTAAAGTCTTCAGAAATATTTATTATTATTTATAAAGTTAAAAGCTGCTGCTTTTTTGAGGTGCAGTCCAAAGAATCCAAGTCAGGAAAGCCCAAAGCTAAGGTTTCTCATGTCACCACCTTAGGCTTGGAGTATATACCTTGGTCCTCACTTATAGCCAGCTGGTCCTCCAAATTCTGCAGCATTTCTGTTTCAGTTGTTGCATCTCCTGAGCCATCTGTGTGGTTGTGTATGCATGCACAAAGGCACACTCTAGTATGCAGAGTAGTGTTGCAATATTGTAAATGTGTCTAATTCATGGACTTCAATGCTGTAAATGAGAGAAGAATTGGGTTTATCTGTTTGTAGCTTGGACAGTACAAAAGGAACAAAACAGTGGTCAAAATGCAGAAGGGCAAGGCTGCGATTCAGAGGGACCTGGCCAGGATGGAGAAATGGGCTGAGGGAAATGTTAATTTACTCAACAAGAGTGAATTTCAGGCCTTTCATAATACTCAACTTTCTGTCAACCAGGCCCCCTGGTCCCTTTCTGCAGCACTGCTCTCCAGCATTCTCCAGTCCGTCTGTACATCCAGAGTTGCCCTATCCCAGGTTCAGAATCTGGCACTTGTCTTGGTTAAAATTCATAGGGTTGTTGATTGCCCAGCTGTCTAATTTGTCTGGGTCTCTCTGCAGGGCCTCTCTGCCTTTGATTTATCAATTAGATATCAGGAAAATTTTGGTTTTATTGTGAAGATGCTTAAATAGTGGTACATGTTGCCCAGATGGGTTGTGGAACCTCCATTCTTGAAGGTATTTGACTTGACTGGACACAACCTGGCCAGCAAAATCTCATTAGACCTGCTGTGAGCAGGGGATGCACTAAATGACCTCTGGAGTCAATTCCTAGCCAAAACTATGGATCTGTGATTCTGTTGCAAGAGGCCTGAGTCTGCTTCCATGTTGTTCATACCTTAGATTATTGTTATACTCTTGATGTGGGAATGTTTTCAGAATTAAACTCATCTCCTGGCAATCTGTGATTGCTGAATCTTCTGCTCTGCTTTTGTGGTTTTTTTAGCTTGCTTTTTGCTGTTGCAGGGCTGTGCAGTAGGCAGTTCCGTCCGGTTTGGACAAATGGTTGCTGAAATCACAGCCAGTTCTTGGGCCACCTGCTACAATCTGTATTTATCACGTCCTGCTCTGTGCTACGGCTGCTTCTCTCTCCTGGGAGCTGCATCACTTACATAAATTGTTCCCCATTGCTGCCCCTTCTCCTGGGATTGGTGCTTGATTGACAACTGGCCCTTTTCACACTCATTCACCTCGATGCTTTTCTGCCATGTGCTCCTGGTGTGGGAGACATGGATGAGATGGAAAGGAAAAGGACATCCCTGTCCTGGTGGCTCATACCTATGCTCTGCAGATTGGGACACTCAGGCTATTTAAATGAACTGCTGTCCTAAGAAGTGACTTGTAGAAAATGCAGCCTAATTACTTGCTTTAAGATTTTCTGTTGTTTTTTGGCCTATATGGTCCCCTTTTTGTGCATAGGAGGGATGGGGAATAATGCTACATGAATTGGATTCTGGTTTTCCTCTGGTGTTCATTTTTTCTCTAAACATCATCTCAAGTTCCAGCACAGTGATGTGATTTTAACTGGGTAAATGATATATTCCTTGTAAAACCTCTTGGTAGTTCACCTGGCCCTGCGGTTGCTGAGAGCTATGCCTGCCAGAAGAGTATTCATCTTCTGGGACACAAAACACCCCATGTGCCATTTTTCTGTAATAGAGAACTTTGCTACTTTGCCAAGGAAATAATGAATGATTCTCGCACATCTTCTTGTTTCTTTCAGTGCTGCTTCTCTCAGCATGCTCATAGCCTCGAGCAGGAGAGCATGCTCTCTGAATCCTGCTTGCTCCTATTTCTTTTTCAGGATCAGGATGCTTTCCTTTGGGTGACTCACTGAAACCTACCCTTCCTCCTAAAGGGGACTCTTGGTTGTCTGAGTCTTCAGCTGTGACTAGCCTGTAACCCCCATCTTCTCCCTTTCCCTTGTGTGTGTCAGGTCACATCTCCTCAATGTCATTTCTGAGAGACTCAAAATCCTTGCCTGGAGTGATTTTCCCAAGCTACTGTACAAAGAGAGGAATTGGGTAGACAGTAAAGCCGTGGAGGAAGAAATAAATGTGATGGTAGGGAGGGAGTAAAGAAGTCCCCTCAAGGATGGAACAGCATGCGAGAGGTCAGCCCAGTCCTGGGGCACAGAAAATATCTAATGCTTTTGTCCAGACTTGAGTGGAGGTGGACTTGAGACATGTTGTCACAGGTGTGATTAAATACATGTTATATAACGCTTTCCAAACCTGCACCATTTGGCAGAGCTGCAAACATAAGGATTTCTTAACAAATTCAAATTATTTGGGTTCCAACCATCTCTCAGATATAACGTGTTTCTAACAGGTCCTTGAGATATCCTCAGGAATGGACCAAACATTTCCCTATGTATATGCATCTTACAGGTAGGCAAATAATACAGTCTGCATAAAACAGGTAATATTTACTTGACATTTCATGAGGCCAATGAAAAGACTTCCAGAAAGCCTCTAGAAGGATCAGGTCATTTTTTAATGCACACAGTTCTGCACCCACTGTGGAATAAATCAATAGTTGACCTTGTTCTTGCAGATAAAGAAGAGTTAATAGCTGACCTGAAATCCCACCGTTGCCTAGGTACCGGTGATTGTTATTTGTCCGTATTTGCTTTGTGCAAACAGAATATGGCATCAGGCAGCACTGTAAGGAGCTTTAGAAGAGTCAGTTTCTTGGAGTTTAAACAATTGGCAGGATAACTGCCCAGGAAGGTACCTTTAAAAGGGAAGTATTAATGGAAGCCATAAAGTATTCAGCAGCATCATCCTGATAGCCAAAAAGGCATGATTCCACAGTCACTGAAACTGTGGTAATAAAACTCAAAGCATTCCGCACATTAGGCGAGGAGGAGGAAGTAAACAGCACTGAATATGGTTGCAAACTTAAGCAAAGAAGCAGGTGGAAAAGGAAACGTGCTAGTCATGGAGATACCAGTGACCTAAGTTCAGAGAACTCATCAATTTTTTTACACACCAAGATAAAAGGTCTATGTATGGGTACAGTATAAAATCAGGAGGTAGTTGTGTATTTTTGGGGAAAAACCCCACAAATAACAGCAAAACAAACAAAAATCAAACAGGAAAAAAAACTCCACCTGATTGTGTTTAGAATTTAAGAGGGGGTATTTTTACCTTATCTGGTTTTCTACATAATTTATAACAGAGGAAGATGAGACAGTGCTCACTAGTTTTTCAAAAACAGCAGATCTAGATAAGGTATGTCCAAAGCTAATAGCCAAAGCAAGGAGCTGCATTATTCATGAATGCTAATTTTTAGCCAATTCTTGTCAGTTAGGGGAGTTGCAGAAGGGTGGAACATTGCCCACCAAGATTCAGTGTTGAAAAAACTTGAAAGGGATGACCCAATGAACTAAGAACTATCTATCTGTGTGTTGATCCAAGATAAAAATAATTTGGAATGTTTTAAAAAAGCCCATTAGAAGCTGAAGAAACATATTAGTATCTATTCAGCAGAACTTTGTAATATACATCTTTGCAGAAAAATGCCGTCTTCTCTGTTTTGACAAGATCTTACAAAGCAATACTGATAGAGTGAAACATTGCTCAACCAATTGAATTTGTCCAAGTGACCAATTTTTAAGAAAAATAATACTTATCTCAAGCACAACACACATTAGAGGGATTAGAAACCTCTTTAATGATAGATAATAAAAGGTAGTAGTTACTTGGGAGACAGCTGTGATCAAGATTCTAGCTGTGACTATTTCTAGTGTCAGTTTCCTCAGGGATCTGTTCCCATCACTGTCCTGTTTAGTATCTCTATCAACCCATGGAGATGGTACTGTTAAAACCTTGCCAGTGAGGTTTGCAGTTAAAGAACTATTTGAGGAGGAGGAAAGAGAAAGATAAGGTTGCTATTAGAGATTGAGTAGAAATGCCTGGTTGACTGATGATAAATCCAACAAAAACGTGTTTGATGCAGCTCATTGCAGAGTACTAAGTAAGTGAGAACCGGTCTGTGCTCTTCAAACGGAAAGCTTTCTTTGGAAAACACTGATTTGGAAGAGTACTAGTGATTGTTGGAGACAGTTGCATCAATAATTCAGAGGGGGTTGTCAGGCTGAAGGAAGAGTGTAATCTTGCTCATATTCCAAATTGAAAAGACTTTGACTGCATAATTTTATTCAGTTCTGAGATCAGTTTAAGACCAAAAGGAATAGACTTGGAAGGTGAGTGATTTTTTTAACTGGGTAAAGTATTAGATACATTGTTTTCTAAGCTTATTAAAAAGAGAGGTTAGGAAATGATAAATAATTTCTATACAAATGCTTATATATGGGTGGTACCTACTAACAGGGGTTTGGGTCGTGTTTAGAGTCATAAGATTTTCCAGTTGGAAGCTGAGATTTAACACAATTACCCTTGAAATAAGAAAAAAAAATCATAGTCATTGAGGCTTATTTGAACAATGTATCGACTTACCAGGGAGAAGAGGAGTTGCCATCAATGTTAAAAACAAATTATCAACTCTTTTCGAAATCTTACTATCCATTTTCTGAGGGACATTCTTTGGCTAATGTGTGTGAAGAGCCTGACATGATGGTAGTTGTGTTCTCCTACACTGCTGGTAGGTTGTCCCCTTCCTTTCTGGACTGTGTATGCAGAAGAAAAGTTCATGTTTCCCCTCAACATATTCTAGTCCTTTCAGCTTTGTTCTGTGATAGTGCCTGTGCTTGCACCTCATGGTTGGTAGCTTCAGCCCTTCCCTCTCATGCTTCAAGAAGCAGTTCTCCTCCCAGTATAAAATCGTCTGGCATAGTCTGATCATTTCTGGACTTTTTGAGCTGGATGGACTTTGGAGTCTCCTGGTAAAGATGGAGGCAGGGTTGGACAGCCTGCAAGAGAAAGATCCTTCTGTTCTCAAGCTGAACCTTGAGTTGTCTCCACAAAAACAAGCCAGTGGATTGTTTTGGTAGTTCATATGGATGTCCTTGCACAAAATCTTTCTTACCTGTTGTGAGAGCAACGGTATGAGGAGTCAGAATTGATGTTTCTCAGAACTTACTGTGGTGAAATTCTCCTTACTTAAGTGTAAGATAAAAATAAGGACTATGTTGATGGTGGTTGCAAGTGAAGATGGGTTAGCACGGTACAGGCTGTGAACTTTTGCAGACTCTGCTTTTTTTAAAACTTGCTCAATCTATAGGTACTACTTGTAGATTGTTAACTCTTCCTGCTGGGGAGCATAATCAGCCCGGTTGATAAAGGGGTTTTGTGTGTTATCAGCTACAGCAGTAATAACCCATAGATGTTTTCTATAAAGGTGACTGTTATGTCACGCTTAATTGATTTCAGTTAATGAAGTTATTAATAATGTCATTTATTACAGGGGACAGAATGGTAGCCACTTTTTTTTTTTTTACTGGCAAAAGATGACATTAAGGCAGGTAATCTTATCCTTTTCCATCTCTAAGCATAATTCATATCTCTGCTGCAAGGTTCTTTATGATGTATGTTTGTGGTAGACCACTGGTTTGTATGACCCAAGCAACATAGCTCTGCAAGCTCAGATACTTTTGGAAGCTCTTGCAGCCCTCAGATCTTGGCCTCTGAGGAAATATTTTGTCACTTTGCACTTCCTAAAATATCCCAGTGGGTATAATTTCACATCCAGCTTCATTCTGGTGTCAAGAGTGCAAAACACCTCCACAAGCCTATAGTTTGAGGCTTTGACAAATTAGACTACAGCTGTTTGTCAGCAAGAATTTGGTAGAATTTTAAGTCTGTATTTGCCAGTAAATAAATTTAAATAAAAAAGTAGTTAGCAATACACAAGTATTGGCAATGGAAGAAGTACTTGTTTAAGTGTTAAGGTATGTAGGTAATAATATGATAGAACAAGAAGCTCTGACCTGCAGGTGTTGATGCACTGGGGCCCAAAGTTGCTGAAAGGGACTCTGCTTTCTGAGTGGATTGGACACCTGAAGGAGGAGATTCTGGCTTCTGGATATCAAGATGTATTTTATGTTTTTCATCTTCTGGTACTACTGGCCACTAATTGCATGTAACAGTCCCATGTGCCAGTATTGGAGACAAAATATTCTCACACAAAGTGGTCTCTCTGTGACTTTTCTTGTTTCCAAGCTCTTCCCGTGATGAGAGTGAGCCCCAGCCCTTTCACAGGGTGGGAGTTTGTTCCTGCTGGTGTTGGTTAGAGTTATAAGAGGTGCTGCTGGCTATGTTCATGTGTTTCACTTGGGCATTTTCTGAAATAACCTTTGAAAAAGGACTTGTGTGCTCAGTGCTGCTTGAACATTGTGCTTTGTCTGCATGGCCATGGCATGCAGGGGTGCTTTTGCCTGTGCAGCTGCCAACAGCTCTTGTACTGTCTGTCTTGCTCTGAGGAAGCTCACTGCTATCAACTTCTGTATTGACCCTCTGCTGGAAGGCAGCAATGGCTGGATCATACATTTATATAAGATTTTTTAGATTTTCATGAGTTACTAGGAGAGTCTGCAGCAAGACTGTCCTGAATGTCATTTAGTAAACAGTGTTGTGCTGTAGCTGGATTTAACTGGATAAAAGGCCGGGGTAAAATTACATGGAGTTGTCTTTTATTGACCCAGTTTCATATGGATTCAGTGTACATGCTAAGTACTCTCAAATTGATTTTGGAATGTATGCTGCTTTTGTGGGCATGGGTCCAAGTACCTTTTCTGCAGCAGCAATACCAGGTTACACTGCAATCACACCTCTGGGGAATGGCACAAAGCAACAACAAGGAGCTGAAAGTGTAGACTTGGAAGCTAGACTGGTATTAAGATCTCTGGGTGGTGCCCCGTGGTACTGTTCATCCCCATCTCACTGTTTCATGTGAAAATCTTTTATTTAGGATTTAGAGAATAATAAATGACTGAGAAACTGTGTTCGTCATCACGGGTTTTTTTGTGGGGGGATCGCTGTGGTTTGTAAATCCTGTTAGAAATCTCTGCTCTTTGTGTGTCTTCCTGTTAAAGTCTGATTTCTTAGAAAATGTGTGTTTTGTTGGGCAACAGCTCAACCCTAGTAAGGGCTGCTTGATGCTTGTTCATTATCTGTTCAGTTGGTAAACTGTGGTAGTGCTTTGGTTTATAAATCCTTGATGCTTCCATCTTCCCGTCAGCAAAGCTTAGTGGTGTAGCTCGGCTGAACAGGGTTGGCCCCAGTGCTTGAAGAGATGTGACTCAGCTTTGGGTGAGGAAGTCCCCGTGCTGATAGCAGCGTATGTCTGGCAGACCCCATGCTGCCATAACTAAGCACTGACTAATACACACTATGATGGAGCCAGCTGTGCTCAGCTGAAAGTATATCCTATGGAGCTGGGACCTAGGGAAAGGACTCTCTCTGTAGCATGGATCTGTCCTGCTTATGAAATGCTCTTGCTCACACACCTTGTGGGTTCCTGCACAGGAGATTGGTTTCTTGGCTACTTTGAATGTTGACCCTCTTTAAGAATGGACTGTTTGACACCTTTGAAGTTTAGATAGCTCACTGGACTCATCTCTAAGTGAATTTTGTAGGGCTAGTGAAACTACTTGGACATACGGAGGTCTCTTGTAGGGATGTGAGGTTGTCACATGATGTCTCTCATTATGTTTTGTTATTCCATGGTTTCTAGAGAATTTGCCTTGTACTCCCTATTGTTTGCATCTTTAGGATTAAGTTATTTGTCTGGCACCTTTAGGAGCTGATTTTGAAAGCTCTAGACAGGGACAGGAGTCAGGGCCAGCTGGAACAGAGCATATAGGAGGGGCCCTACCAAATTGTAAGTGCCTTGGAAGACAAAAGCTTTTTGGTGCCAGATCTCAAATTTATTATGTTTAATGTAGCTACGGCCTCAGCTGGAAAAATCTGTTGCCTTCATGTCATGTGGATGAAAAGAAACACACAGCATGCATATACCTTTCCTTGCACAATGCCCTTGCATCTATGATAAGGTAGATTGTGTTCAAGCAAGAAAATTAGTTTCTGGTCATAACTCCTGTCTGCCTGCTCATATCTTTATGCCTTTTAAAAACTGTTACTTCCAACACTCCCTGCTACCGTTGTAGAGGGGCTGATTCTCATTTACCTGCTTTACTAAAAATAACTGAAAACTCCAGGGAAGGGACCATTAAGATAAAACAAGATTCTATAGCTCCTCTGCCATGGCATGACTGGAATAGTATGTGTATATCTTCCCATCACATTGCGTGTGTGTGAGCAGTTCATGGAGGTGGCTTCTTGCATGACCTGACTGGTAGGGAATGCTGGCCTCTTGGTCACATAGTAAACTTTCTAAGTCATTGTGGGGAGCATTTGAGACAGGCAGTCCTGCAGTGCCTTCTTCAGAGGCTGTGCAGAGTTCTAAGCAGAAGTTCTTGGTAATCACTGAATGAGCCAATCAAGTCTGTGAGCAGTGATTCATGTCTTGAAGGTTAGAGATTAGAAGGTTAGTCCTCATAGATGACTTAAGCATGGGTCTTGTTTTATTTGGCCAGACCTGATGTCTTTTGAAAAATACAAACATGCCTGTATATACATGATTTAAAAAAATTATTTTGAGGGCACTTGGTGTTGACCCTTGTATTTAGATGGCCTAGCATTTCCCATACTAAAATTGTGACCTTTCACTGAGGAGCTCTTAAAACTTCAATTGTTTGCAGTAGACTGTTGACATTTGGTAGGCGAAGCACCACCGGCGAACAAAGTGCCTTTTTATGTTCCACTAAATTAGATTCAGCTTTGAAGGAGTTATAAACTGTTAAAACGAACTAGTTCTTTTTTTCCTGCTTTCATTCTTCAGGAAAATTCTGGCATGCTACCAAAAAAAAGTGCCTTCCAGTGCTGAGACCTGCTGTGACCATTGCAGCAGTGAGGATAAGAGACATTGTGTTAGGAGCTATCATAGGAGCTATGGCAATGGCTGCAGCAGAGCCTTGAAGAGCCCAGCACACATCCTCCTGCCTCACAGCCCTGATTTCTTTCAGGGAATTTCATGGAGCAGGAAACTCCTCCCCAGCAAACCTCCATTCAGCAGTTAGCCCCCATTGTCTCTGCTCTTCTCTCACAAGGAGATACTTCCCTCTTGCCTCTTCAAACACCCACAAATCTTGGGTAGGGAAGAGATAGGGGCAGTTTGCGTGGGTGGATGTAGCCCATTGCAGTAGATGCCAAGCCTGTGTTTGCTGCAGCCACAGGATCTTAATTCTGTCATCTAGGAAACGATGCACCTCCATCATCTGGTAGGCCGGGAGGGCCATGCCAGCTCTTGCACAGCGAGGTCAGACCTCTCGCATTCAGCATCACCGCCCGCGTTTTGTCAGCCACAAGAAGTTAAACTCACAGGACAGGGTTTCCTGTTGGTGTGGAAGCCCTTCGTGGGGAGCTCAGCCCAACAGAGCTGGCAGCAGTGCTTGAGGATCCAGGCTCAGCTGGCTGTGCAGAAAGGGGAAGATGGCACGGCATAATTGTGCACCGGAAGCCACACAGTTTATTCTCTTTTGAGATGATTCTAATGAGGTGGAAAACGGTGATTTTTGATGGCTTTGAAGATTCTGAAAATAATTTTGGCATTTGCATTTATCAAGAGCCTGGCTTCTTCAGTGTGTGTGGCAAGGCTAGGCAGCTGAGCTGATCTGGCAGGGGACAGATCCTGCTCTCGGGCAGGGTATGCTGCTTTCTGCTCCCTTTTGCTTCTTTGAGCTGTAATGCTCACTGACCCCTCAAGCCACTTCAGATGAGTAAATTGTCGGAATCTTTGTATGTATTCCTTTCCTTGGGCTAGGTTTTCGCAGGATTGCTGAGCTGTATCGGTTTGTCTGCAGGTGGGAATGAAAACTGAGGCCAGCTCTGGAAGGTTGGTGAGACCAGACAAGGAAGGACAAAGGAGCAGGGACAGCGCTTCAGCAGCCACAAGCTGCTAAATTGCTGGGGGTTCAGCCCCAGTCATGTAACAATGCTGAGATAGTCTACCACGAAAGCAATCATGACAATCATGACTGATTTCTTTCATGGCAGTACCAAAGCCATATGCAACAAAGACAACAAAAAGCAATCAACAGTTAATCTCCTTTATTGACAAGCCCACACCAAGCGTGGGACAGAAATAGAAAATGTATTTTAGCTGTGATTGGCACAGAAGCGGTCAAAAGAGGATCCAGCATGGATCAAGCCTAAGCTGTTGAGATGTTGAGGTTTCAAGGAAGATGCATGTTTACATTAGCATTATTCAAACTTGTGTAACGTAGAATGTTGTGAATTCAATTGTTCTTGGGATGAATAGAGGATCAAGTATTGTCCTTAAACAACAGAACAGTAAAAACAACATCTGTGAATCAATATCTCCTTCTTAAGAATGGAGAAGGGAAGCAGACAGAAACTATAGCTAAAATTGTTGTAAGTGTTTTGTTTGCTTGCAGACAGTTGTGGAATACTTGTTCAAGGGTCTTGGTAACTTTTTATTGCTTTACGTATTCAGCGTCTCTCCTCAGCCATCATGGCTCCCTGCTGTAAATGTTCCAGGTTTTCAAATCTGGCCAGAAGCCTTTCAAGAACACCCACAAAATGAGCATTATACCCATTTGACTCTGAATGCAACTGTTAATTAAAAAAAAAAAGGCAAATACTATTTTAAGAATGCTGGGCAAAGGGGAGAGTGTCCCAGTGCCTGGACGCTGTGTTGATCATCTTAACTATGAAACCATCTTTTTTTTTCTTGTTGATCCTTCCTTCATTTGCTACCAAATTTAAATCAAAACCATGTTGATAGAAACTTTCCTAAATAATGGGATATGAAAAAATCTCAGATGTAGCATTTGTCTGAGTGCAGTATGTGTCTCTAGAATGAAAACTACTGAAATGAATGAAAACTACACCTGAAATTGACATCTAGACCTGTCTTTGTAGAGAGCAGACCTCCAGTTTGGAAACAGAGCATTGACACTTCTGGAGGACAGAGCACTGTGGGCCTCTGTTGAACTGCTGATACTTTTACCTCTAGGCTACTGATTTGAGTCTGGCCACTTCAGTAAAATATTTTAATATATTCCTAGCAAGGTGAAAGATGTAATCCATACATGGTTCCACAGAGGCGGTAAATCTCCTTCCTACCTTGTAAATCTTGTTTTCCGTTTCATGTTCTGTGCTAAATAGGGAGCTCTTTGGAACCCGTTGTTACAGTGCAGAGCTCTTCTTGGGGTCTCCAGGCTGAGGCAGAGGTCAGAATTTTATTACATGTGATAAACTTGCATAGGTTGTTGACCACCTAGTGTATGTCACAGGTTGAAGTTGAGTGATCTTTTTCTGAAAAGCAAACTGTTGGGAGTTTTCCATTTTCATGGTTTCTGAATCTGCTATCAATTCTTTTGAAGGCTTGGAGTTTTGGAAATTAAAGGGAAAGAAGGAAGCTTTAGAGTTTGAAGTCCCTGAGGCTAGGAGTCTTATGTTACTATCCCTTCTAGAGAAACATCACCATTAAGTTTCTCTTTGTGATAGCCACTTCAGAAGGAAGCTGAAATGCTGAATTACATGTGAGAAATGCTGTTGGATGTCTGAGATCAAATCATATAACCATGTCTTAGATGAAACAGTAGAATAAGGGAAGAAAGAATTGTTTAGATTAATGGGGGAAAGAGAAGCTTCCTCAAATCCTCAAAACTCTTCTGGAGATTGTTTTTCTTCCTTTAGACTTCTGTGAGAAAATCTGGGGTTTGTGACCAAGAGGATCTGCATGCCTTAACCCAAGAGAATTGGGTCATGTCACTGGGATTTTATGCCTTTGCCTGTACCATAGAAATGGAGATATTCTCACCTCCCTTCTTGCATTAAAGCCAGTCCCCACGAAAGGTAGGAAAAATGGACTGCCAAAAATAAATCTTTTTTTTTTTTTTTTTTTCTTTTCCCTTGTCTCTCTGCAGCAATTCGGCAAAATCCTTGATGTAGAGATAATCTTTAATGAGCGTGGCTCGAAGGTAAGTCCTGTTTCTGTACCCGCTTCTCTTGTTTTGATTGCAGAGTAAAAGGCAGTTCATTGCCTAGAGAACATATTCTGTAGAGATCAGCAGGAATTAGTGTGATGGGGGAACGGAAAAGCTATTTTGGGGACTGTCTCCTGTTCCCTCTGACTCGAGACTCTGAGCATGGTCATTTCTGGGCAGCATGTACAAATGCTCAGAGACACTCCTGTCTGTAATGTGGGATCAGGTTCCCCAACCTTTTGAACAAACAGGGAGTCAGTCAATTGAGCCTTCATACCAACCCGTTTCCATTGCATTGGCAATGGCTGCTCTGTGAGGAAGACAGAATAAGGTAAAGCAGCTTTGTGTGATGGGAGACTGTAAGAACAAAAGCTAACTCACCCCCATCCCTGCCATTTTCATTGCATTAGAATACTTCTATAGAAAAACTGTCATATCTCATATGTGAAAGGATTTTATTTACTCTGTTTTGCAGACTTACTTGGCACTTCTGAGATATTGACCTTTCATGTTTGAGATATTTGATGCTTTAATATAAACATCCTCATTCTACTTGCCCTGCCCCATGTGGACCTCCCCCACAGAATTTGCATTCACACTCCTATTTTCTTCTTCCAGATATATTAAGAGGGAGGTTTTGTTGAGGGTTAATGGTAATTTATATCTCTGGAGATGAGATTTCAAATGTTGCTCAGGTCAGCTGCAGAGAGATTCAGCGATCTCTGTCCTAATTGGCAATTGGTTCTCATCACGTAACCAGTATCACCACAATGACAAATTGATGTGATTCTCTCTCTGCCCAGGAGGTTCAGCACTGGAATAGCAGGGAGTTTTGCAGGTCAGGAGCGAGGTGCATTGCCAAAGCTCTATGGGGGAAGCTTGCACAGTGCATGTCTATACTCTGCTTGACTTAATCAATGCTAAGATTCCCATTTTCAATTAAAACAAAATTTCCCTCCTCCTCACACACACGTGTGTGCACATGTGTGCATGCACACAAAAGGTTTTGAAGTTGCAATTCAGCTAAGCAGTTGTGGTTTAGAGTCTATGCCTTTTGCTTGGATTTGAGGTTCACAGTCTTTATGGTGGCCTCTTTGCTTCAACATATATTCTGGGTTATGTTCACGTTCAGAGCCCTCTGCAAATTTACACCCGTGTTGCCCAAGATGCATTCTGAAATTCTTCAGTCCTGTATTATCTGAAAACCAGAAAGCCATTGATCTGTATATAAAAGATCTGGGTTTTAGCCCTTTACCCCCATCCTCTGTTTCTGCTTAATACCATGGTTTTCTTTTGTTTTGTTTTTTAACAAGACAGTCTGAACGAGTAAATGTCTATATGGTTTAGTTAGAGTTTTACTTCCCTGCATGGTTAAAAATCTATATGCTTTACCAAAACAATCAGCTGTGCTGAGTTTGTAAATATTTATTCAGCTCTGTGCTGTTCTTTTGATATTTATAGGCCAAAGCTACCTGTGAATTACTCTTGATTTTAGTAATTTTTGCTTGGTTTTAAGAATAGCCTCTGGCCTCTATCAAATCCCTACTTGTTCAGATATAATTGCAAAAGAAAGAACAAAAACAACTGGCCTGGCAAAATGTTCTTCATATCCCACTGCCTGTGCTTTCCAGAGCAGTGTTTTCCTCTCCACACATGAACTTCACTCTCTCTCTCTCTCCCATCCATACAGCCCTGTGTATTAAACGCCCACAGCTGCCCTTTCCCTTCTAGGCAACACTGACATTGAAGGCTTTTCTGTGAAGACTTGATTTATGACTATGAAAAGTACCTTCTTAGGCTGTTTCTAAAGCCCAAGGCTTCTGGTTTTCAGTTAAAACAAAAATTATTGCTGAAGAGTTCAGTGATGAATTTGCCCTGAACCCTTAATAAATATTTGAAAAAAAAGAAAGCAGAGATGTTCTTCCAGTCTCTATTAACCATGAAGTTTTCTACTGCTTTTTTGTCGTCCTGCAGCAAAAAGCAGTCACAAAACTGGTAGCCTGTATTTAGGGATGTCCAGAATCTGAACACAGTGAGAAAACAGCCAAAAAGTTATTTCATGGTATCTTTGCATCCTTCTCACCCAAAATAATTCCTGTTTTAAAAAGAATGCAAGATTCTTCCTGCTTAGCATGAAAATGGGAGGCCCCAGTGTTTGAGTGGGGTGTAGCTGCACGAAGCACCTGGTATTCACATAATAATGGAAAAACAACAGTTTGGTGATCTGATGGTGAAGCAAAGGAAATGGATCTTTCTGGAGGCCACTCACTCACTCTTGGGTTCTTCCTCCACCTTAGGGAAAAAAAATCTGAATGCATTTTCCTGCCCTGTGGTTTCCATTCTAATCTAATGATATGAAACCTCTCTCTCTTCTTCTCCTCCTCCTCTCTCTTGGGAATCCGAAAGCAGATGCTCCTGCTGCCTGCCTTGTGCTGTGTTCTCAATGCTCCCTTCCCTTCCCTGGGTTCCTAAGGGTTGTAGTGTTTTGTGTATATGTTTTGTAAATATTTAAAAGGTACAGTGGTAAATCCCAAACTGCCCTGGGTTTGCCCCCACCCAGTGTACAATGGGGTTGAGCAGCGCTTTGTCCCTGCCAAGCTGTGGTGGGAGAACTCTACTGGGATCGCTCCAGTGCTGGTCGATAGGAGGGACTGGAGGAGGTGTTCAGGTAGTAGTCTTCATTTTGAATCCACCTGAGATGACCAGGCAGTTTTCTTCGACAGCTTGGGGAAGCTCTGTCACATTGGCTGAATCTTCAGGATCTCTGTGCGCTTACAAAGTTTGGTGACCAAAGAGAGAGCTGGGTGTGTCCATCACAGCCACCTCTCACTTCAGGTTCTTTCAGAAATGGTATTTGTTGACTTTCTGTATCACAGCAGCGCAGGAGGCAGTTAATGGGTTTTGCTGATTCTTCTCTCAAAGCAATGTGATTTCCTGTTTTGTAACTTGATTTCTTCCCAGATTCAGTCTGTCTAGTAGGATTATATGGGCCCTGGTAAACCTCACACTGAAACTGCTTTGCTGTGTGTGAGAAACAAGATAAAAACTTTGAACATTCCTTGAATTTCATTTTGTTTTATTCTTGTTTAAAAGAATGACGTCAGTCTTCCCTTGATGTGTTTGGGTTTTTTTTGCTTGCTTCCAGGAAACTAGCTGTTTGTTTAATTTATCCTGTTTACCATTACATTTCTAGTTCTGACTGGTATAAGTGCCTTTAAATAGCATTCTGCCCATGGTTGCAGTTTACCAGGCACTTCACTGAACCGTGAATAAAACACCTCCAGAGGAAGTCGAGAGGATTCCTGCTCCTTTTGTTAGTGGAGATGCATCGTCTAGATGCGTATTTTGCCACTATTGTGCTGAATTGAACAAGTGGACATATTTGCAGAATTAGTGCAGTCTGCTTGTGTAATGAGTACCCTGTGGCATTTGTAAAACTGCAGGGGAAGGGAATCCAAGCTCTTTGCTCATCAGCTGTGTACCGTGTGGCATTCCAAGATGTGCCCTCAATGACTTTCAGAGACCAGGAGTACGTAAGCACACAGCAAAATCTTGGCTGAATAGGGAGTGATTTTTATTTTTTTTTTGGTAGCTTTTTAAATTGTAAGAGTTCATATTAGTGCAGAGAAGCTCATGGTTTCAGAACACTGTAAGTTTATGTCCCTCACTGATTTCCACTTGGGAGACCCAGATCTCCAAGTTTTTCTACAGGACTATAGTGCCCAGAAGTGATTCATATTTATTGTAAAAATTAGTTGTCTAGTAGGTTACCAGAGAAATTGCGTCTATTGATGTTTGGATTTATGTAAGTAAACCTATGCTAACTAAAAACTTGGGTGGAAGCTGGATTTTTAAGTTTGCAGTTAGCTGTAGGTTAAGGTAAGAATGTGAATATAAGTTTTGATAATGATGCCTTAAAGATTGTATGTTTTCATGTGCATTTATTTCTTCTTTAAATGGATTAGGTGCTTTGAGTTGAGCCACTCTTGTTCTGGACCTAGTTTCCACTCAGTGGAAAGCCCCTTATTACATAAAATGAATTAGAGGTCTTGTTTTCAGTTTTATTCTTTGTTTTTGTTTTTNTAACATTTAGGTTTTCCTTATTTTTCCTTTTTTTTTTTTTTTTTTTTTTGGTTTTTTTTTTTCAGATTTCATCAGTTGCGCCAGAAATACAAATAGTGTTATTAATACAATGAGGTTTAAAAACAAATTAAGTACAGGTACATGGACAGGTTCTATACGTGTATGTGACTTAACACAAAATGTGGCACAGGGGCCAGGAGGAGCTGGAAGAGCTGCTGAAATGGTGGCAGCTTGGTTTACACAGATGCTTTCACCAGCTTGAAGGGTGAATTTGTGTGTGTGACTTCAATAATTTGTTTCTGGGTCTTGTGCTGTGTTGCTGTCGCTGCATTCAGTCCTGCTCATCTCAGGTGGATTATAGCTGAAACCCTCCTACTCTTTCCAAATGCCTTGAAAACAGGTAGCCTAAACTGCAGCCTCTTTGGCCATTTTTTTCAGGCTTCTAAAAGTTTATTATGGAAATAAGTGAAAAAAAAAAAAAAAAAAAGAAAAATCTTGGTTAGAAACAAGAACAGCAGCAGATGACAGCAAGGCTGCGTGCTCCAGTGGTACAAGGCAAAGACGCTGCTGCTGAGGTGACTGGTCTAAACTCCATGACAAATGAAGGGTTAACAATGCATGGATTTCAAGGGGCTCTGTTTAGTTTTCTTTGGTTTTATTTTTTTTTTATTTTACTTTATTTTTGTTGTTGTTTTTTGTTTAATTTCTGTGTTCTGGCCACACCCAGGAGAACCGTCTGGTTTTGATTTCTCCCTTTACGGTTACATGGTAAATTTTCTTTCTCATTCTTCAGAGATGGAAACGTTCAAATACTATATATATATACATTTATTATTTTTTTTCACTGCTCATCATGTTGCTTGTTATTTATTGCAGAATCTGAGGCCAGACTAAAAGGGTGACAGTTACTCGGTCTCTTCAGGCCCTTTCAATAAACCTTTGGGTGAAAAGGGGTTAGTCTGGTACTGCAAATTACTCACCAGTCCTAAATACGTTTGTTGGAATTTAGTGTTTGCTGGGTTAAACTTATCTTCTGCATGGGAGAAGTTCGTGGCAGTTGCTGGTGGGGAGGAATTGTTGAAAATTTCAGCCTTGTTATTATAACAGAATTATTAAACTCAAACTGTGTGTATAATCTAAATTTTAGAAACCCTAAGTATTTTTTTCATCCAGGATCTTCCCTTCTTCTGGTTCCATACCTATTACTATGGAGCAATCCAGTACCTGCTATAAAACTAAGCTAGTAAATATTGGATACCTGCCACATCATTTTTTTCTTGCTTTGTTTCTTTTTTTTTCTTTCAAGGTCAAGACAACCTTGGTGAGGGAAAACTGAGAGTTGTTTGTTGCATATGTATTTAGGTACAAATTAATCCCTATTCTTTACAGGTCATCTGTGAGAAGGAATAAAAAATATTTGTATGTTCTTTTTTCCCTCCCACATCAAAAATGTGTGTATATATATGTAATTGCTAGTTTTTAAACTTAGAAATAACAAAAATGTCAAGTGTGGCTCACCTGTTTTTTCCTGATGAAAATTTGAATGTCTGAGAGGTGCATTAATATGACAAACCAGGAGGACACAAATACTAACTGCCATAGTCTATTATGTAAAGCATTAATTCAGCATTGACATTAAATGGTTCTCAACAAAGAGTTGCACAAGCTAAGGGTTCATCTGTCAGTAAAATATGGTTAGTTAGTTATGTTGTTCTGAATCAGATGAATTCTGGTTTATTTGTATACTACCTTGAGTTAATAAAAACACTGAAAATTTCTACTCAGTTTAAAGATATTTAATGATAATGTAGTTTTTTAAAATCCCATACAGACTTCACTAATTGCAAACAGATGTGAATTGAAATAGTCTTAGTTTGGTTCTAGCCTGCACAGATTAATGTCTAAAAAATTACTTTCCATCCACACTCCAGCTTTCAGTTCACATCATCACTGAAGACATAGATTTCATTTGGTCTCCACAGGCTTGCCTAGAACAAACAGAAATTTTAATGTGAAAAGAGAAGAGGGAAATAGAGATTCCTGATGCAGTCCTTACCTCCCCTCCTCCCCCAACCTTTAAAAGATGCTTTTTTCCCCATTATACAGAACCAGAGGGAAAGGTGTTGCTCTATTTCTCAGGCTTACCTTTCTCTGTAGGGGCTCTTTGAAGCAGACACAATACCCTATTCCTTCATAATCAGCTTTGCTATTACACCCCCTGCACCCCCTTTGGTTCTCTGCAGCACATTTGAGAGTTATGTGCTGTTGGGCTGTTTTATTAGCCCCTATGTCTTGTAGCACTGATTTTAATTCATTTAAACAGGGAACTTCTATGCTGTTCTGAAAAAGGCATCAGTTTGTTATTTATATAGCACTTTATTTATAGCTGGAGAAATGAAATTATCTGAAGCTTTAGATTATTGGGTTGGAGCCCAAAGGAGCACTTTCGTTGATCTCAGCATTGCAGTACTTGGCTAAGATCCTTTATTATTGCTGTTCGGGGGGGAGAAAAAAAAAGTCGACCCTCCCCTTTCCCCCCCGCCTCCTAAAAAAACCCCCAACAACCACCACCCTGTGTTTTAACAAATTTGTAGCAGTTTTGTGCTGGAAACCTAGCTGTGGATGATAAAGGCCAGCTTGTCAAATGGCTTGGGCTGTTTAAGATTAGTATTGTAAAGACCTTTAAAAAGCACTTAAAGAATAATGGCTTGCTTGTGTCTCATTGCTAACAATGCTTAGAAGTCAAGATGCTATCTGTTTTTTGGCCTGTCCAGTCCAAATACATATTGACTCCTAGGTGCTTGAAGGAGGTTGCCTGGCTAGCATGCCCCTTCCCTGACATGCATAGCTGTAGATCACTCTCATCACCTCACTGTTCAATTAACATCGAGAGGGAGTTTCCATTGCATCAGATACAGCCTTTGTTGTTCTGCTTCTTGAGGGTACTGGAGCCAGTGGAGATTACTCTCTGTACATTAAAGCAGTATTTGCTTTATCCCAAGCCACAGGAGGCAGTTAATGCTGTTGTTAAAATATCCTAAAAGCGCAACGCAACAACGCTTTTTGTTTGGGTCCACTCTCTCTAATGGCATGACGAGTATCTCATCACAGTTGTCTGTAGTAAGATGCCGTTTGTTCCTAGTTAAAATCCTAATTCACTTAGTCATGTTGGCTCTCTCTTAATGTCAGTGCACTCATCTCTTTGGAAGGAAGCATGGTCTCTTACCCTGCCCTGTTACACCACTGCATGAGGTGGCAGCAGCATGAGCATGTGTAGGACAGGTATGTGTTGCTTGTGCCTTCATGGATGTGGTAAACTTGAATTCATCTAACTAAAGTGATGTTTTGGCAGTCCTTGAGCCTTTGTTACTCCAAGCAGGGCCTGTCAGTTTTTCTGGAAATTTCGTGGTCTAACTAGGCAGAGATCCATTGCTATCCACAGCGCAGAGGTTGCCATCTCACAACATACCAAGTAAGATGGGTGGAAGGGGGAGGTAGCAGTGCATCAGCAGTGTGAGTCAAAACCTGCCCTGACCAATGAATCAGTATTTAGGCATTTAGATTTACAGTCAAGTCCACCTCAATACTCAGGGATAAGAATGTTTTGAAACTACAGTATGTGATACTCTAAATCTTCACATTAAATATGCTTATTTTATGGTGCCACCTAGAAGCCCTGCTTACTTTCAGGGCCCCATGTATCCTTGGGGAAGTTACAGGCTTAGGCGTAGACATGAGCTGTGCCCTGAAGAGCTTACAAGGGATGCTTTACAAAGAGCCCTTCCTCTCAACAGTGTTCTAAGGTAGGTAATTATTATTGTCTCCATTTCACAGGTGGGAAAAGCAAGGTTCAGTGTTTGATTTGCCCAAAGCTTCGCAGAATTCCTGGTGCCAGGCATGAACTCAGATTGCTGCTCGCTCTTATAGCAGCTTCTCATGAGAACAAAGTGCTGCTCAGTTTCGATGTCCTGTGCTGTGTCTGGGGTGGGCGGGGTTCATACAAAATTTGTGTTTATTAGCAGAGGGGAGAGAAGCCCTGCTTGGGCTTACCCAGCTTGCCTATGTCAGAGCAGGGTTTAATGTTTTTAAACAAAAAACCAAACCAAAACACAATGAAAAATTGTCTCGAGTAACTTTGTACTTCTTTTTTGGTCTGGCCTCAATTGCTTTTATGTTTTCTTTTTTTTTAATTACTCTTATTATTCTTATTATGATTACAGTTCTTTTTTTATTGATTTTAATTTCTTTCATTTATGAAACATGCATGAACCAACAATGTGACTCTAGGAGGTTATTGCTGAGTTGTGCTGATGTCGATTTCATACTGTGATATTTTTTCTCTATTTACCTAGAGATCAGTATTTCAATATATAACGATGTGCATGTTTTCCCCCCTTCTCCCGCTGCATGCAGGGATTCGGGTTCGTAACTTTCGAGAATAGTGCTGATGCAGACAGGGCCAGGGAGAAATTACACGGCACCGTGGTAGAGGGCCGTAAAATCGAGGTGCATGTCTTCAGTAATTCAATTTCTTCTTTATATTTATTCTTTTGATTTCTTTTTGTGTCTTGCCTCACTTATTTCACATTTGGATCCCAGTCTCGTGTGTGCGTGTGTGTTTGTGTCTGTGTCCTTCACCTCCCTGCACTGAAATGTATAGAGGTTTACGCCCTTTTACAGAATATTTTTATTGTTGTTTTGGGTATTTTTTTCCTTTTCTTTCTTCTTTTATTAAGTTTTATTCCCACCCACTCCAAATTTTTGCCCTTCTGCTGTCTTGATTTTTCCTTTGCTTCAGTTTGCGAGGCTCCGATTTCCTGTTACCAGGCCTGAACAAAACTAACTGAAAGAGTACTGTCCAACTTCTAACTCTGTGTCCAAAAAAGAAAGCAGGGGGCCAGCCAGTATCCTCTCTTTCCCCTGAGGCCAGTTCTCCTCCATGCAAGTGTGAGATGATGCCTGTGGGAGGGGTGGGGACACGTGGGGCAACACACTGCTGGTTTCTTGACCTGCCCATGGTCAAGAATAGGTTTGGTGAAAGCTAATCCTAGAAGTTTTCTAGCTCTCGCCGCCGGGGAGGGAAGGGTTAATGTTGGCTGGCCAACATGGCCATATGTTGGGCATGCCTGGTGTTGACCAGTTTGGTGTTCCACTGTGTTGAAGGCTAACTGGCATCATCCCTCTCTCCTTCTTTCTTTAAAAAAAAAAACAAAAAAAAACAACAAACGCAAACCAAAAAGTACAAATATTGAAACAAAAAAGCCGCCGTTTTTGAGTAAGATGTCTGCATATTTTGCCTTTTTTTTTTTTCTGTTTTGTTTTGTTTTTTTTATTTCCCTTTCCGATGGTTTAGCGTTTAGGGCCCTTCACTTGACTCACTCTTTCCATGGTAACTATACACAATGCTGGCGATGGTACGAGTTGGCGGTAAGTGAAACAAAAGTGCTAGAGAAGAAGCTTTTTCTTTTTTTTTTTTTTCAACTTTTTCTTAAAATTACAAAAAAAAATAAGAAAGAAAAAAATCCATCTGCCATCTCACATTAACACTACGAAATGTGATTTGACTTGTTGTCCCCACCCACCTCCTTCCCCTTCTCCCCCTTTTATTTTCAATGCTGTTGAGTAATGCCGCCTGGACTTTGGATGTACATATTGTTTTGTAGCAGTCTGAGCTGTTTGATTACTGACTTCATGGTGATTTCCCCTTGCACATCTTACTCAGAGTTACTGAACTCCAGTTTGGCTGGTTTTTATTAATGCACCCATTTCCTCTTCTCTCTCTCTCCTGCCCCTTCTTTCTGCTGCTCTTTCTGAGACCTGTTCGTAGCTGTTACTGTTTGTTTTTTCTCTTTTTCTTTCTGCCCCCTCCCCAGTTTATTTCTTTACTAAGTTAAATGCAGCTGTGGTCTCTTTGCTGACTGGTGGTTTCTGATTGGTTCTGGCAATTTTTCCTTTAAGTGCTTGTGTTGCACTTCGCTGTAGCAGCTGATTTCAGGCACTCGCTCCATCTAATGATTGTCTGTGAGACCCTATCCCCTCACTCCTCTCCTCCCCACCCTCTGAATCAATTGTGGTGTGTTTTTTTTTCTTTCTTTTTTTTACCTGTGTGTGTTTAACTGCATGCTCTCAGTCTCATCATTGTTGTTTCCCATTCTTTCTTTTTAAATGTGCAATGTTTCTATTGTTTGGGTCTGAAACAAGAGTAAAATGTAGCTCCGGACTCCCCACCCTGTGTACGCTCACCATCCATACATCTCAAGGGCCTGAGACAGCCTCTATTTTTGTATCCATGTTTTTTCTTCCTCCCTCTGGCCTCCATTCCCATTTGTCATGGGTTTTGATAAATTACTGATGATACATAAAGACTTCACCCTCCTTGCAAGAGCTTTGAGGCTGACACGGGGCTGCAGTAACTTGGCTTCCAAACTAGTCCATCTTTTCTTTATCAGCACCATCTCTGCGGTAACACCCCACTTGCTTGAGCAGTCAAACCGCTTGGAACTATGCAGAGCTCTGTAAAGAGGGTGGAGGGCACAGTAAACCCAAAATGATCCAAGTCTGCTGCTAGGTATTCTTTTTGTCCCATGAGATTTGTGACAAGGAAAATATAATCTGGAAAAAGATTTGAAAATCAGTGAATGTAGATCAGCTAAACAGTTGGTGATGTTCCGGAGATTTCCTCAAGCCTTGGGAGTTCAAATCTAATGCTGAGGGACTCCAGGCTACCTTCTCGTACCCAAAAGTGTCCTCCCAGTGACCTGCTGGGCCCCAGTTCCAGCGGTGAGCTTGAGAAACAAGTCATCTTGTGCATCACCTGGTTCAATTCCCCTGCCCTGGGCTGCAGGAATTATTCCTGCCTCTCTAACAGAACCTGGACAAAGCATCTAGGGTTTTGCCCTTTTGATCATTGAGCTGTAAATAATCCTGTGCCTAGGGATGGCAGGGTGGTGGAGAATCTGCACTTTACTCTTGTTGGCCTTTTGTTTAATGCATAATTTTAAAATGCCACGTTTAGCTGTAACTTTTATAATTAAATGGCAACTGTTAAAAGTAATTTAACGATTGCATTCATGTAAAATTAGCTGTTTAATTTTTTTTGCTCAGAGAAGTATAGTGTGTATGTGTGTGTGTGTGTGGTATCTGAGAGTTTTGCACCATTTTCCCTAACGTCCTGTGCTTCCTTCCCTCTCCTCCCCCTCCCCTTTCTTACTTTTAGGTTAACAATGCCACTGCGAGAGTGATGACCAATAAGAAGATGGTCACGCCTTATGCAAATGGTAAGAGAGACTGTACTAATGATGAGCTGAAACGTTTGAAGAAAGACAAAAGGGAAAAGTCATGACCTCTCCTCAGGACCAAAAGAAACTAATAAAACCCCACAAACTCTAATTTATGCCATTATACCATTCATTATAATGCTAAAGTGGTTGTGGAGGAGTATGATTTTCCAGATGGAGAAGTGAGACAGAGAGGAATAGGGACATGCCCAATATGACCAAGATGGGTAAAGATGCCAAGGACCAGTGGGTTGCCTGCCCTCCTGCTGCAGGCTGATGCTGTGTGGTGGGGCGTGCAGTACTCCTGTGTCTCACTGCCATCACGCAGATACCTAAATATGAATGCAGAAACAGAACTTAAGATGCCTAATTAGCTTAATAACTTCAGATATCTCAGTTTAGGTTCTAGCTATAAAAATACAGCTGGCCCCAAGCAACCAGCAAAACAGACACTTTGTGCTGCTTGGTTTTTGTTTTAGATTGTTGCCTGTGTTCAGTAATTTTCCAGTGAACCTAAACAGAGAAAGGCCTAGTTGTTTGGGTAATGAAGAATCTTATTTCACTGGGATATCTTGGTGGTTCTCTGTGCAGTCATTTTACTTCATAGGCATATATAACATAAAAAGTTATTCTCCTGACGAAACTGAAAGCTGCTTTGATAAAGATTTTGAGTCTGAGTCTGAGTCTTTGTCGTGAAACAGGCAGCCAAGTTCTTTTTGGTCTGAAAATGTTCCCAAACAGTTTCATCAAGGCAGGAAGCTGCATACAGGTAGTTGTTAGTGTGAGAATCTGTTTTGATTGCAAAGTAAGATGCCAAACTCAGAAGATAAAAATTTTTTATGTTGCTCTGCTGCTGACTTACTGAGTGCCCCCTTGCAAATAAATCTTGCTTAGGGTACAGAACTGGGGAAGCAGGACCAAGCAAAACGCCTGGGATTCTGAGTCACAGTGCCTGGAAGGAACTAGGAGATTTTGCAGCAAAAGGCAATGCATCCATGGTATACTGTTCTGAAAAAAAGGGCATAAAATGTCATGCATGTGACTGTTTGGTAACAAAACTTGGTTTACTTGTCAAAGTGATAACGTACAAGAATATTTTGCTTTTGCAGCCAGCAGTTTAAAGCCAGCTTTAAAGCTATGCAAAGGAATTTAGTATTAGGCCAGGCTTAAGGCGTACTGGCAAGTATGGTTGTACAACTGTTACTAAATTTGAGAGTTGATAGCCCTCTTGTTGCCACCACTGGAGTATTTTGCCATCAAGGTGAGCAGTGCAACTGCAGTGTGTCTGTACTCATAGAGGGAGTCTGCACTGCATCTGTCATTGATACTCTGCCAGCAGGTGAAGGGGTGGTGTTGACAGGCTGCAGTTCACAGAGTTGTTCATATGGTTTCTAGGGTGGTTAGAGGTGTTAAAAGTTCAGCAAGTGCACCAGGGCTCCAAGACAGAGGAAGCATATGGATTTATTTAAATAAAAATGCCTCTGTGATTGCTAGCTGAACAGCTGAGATCTTTCCTGAAAGGAATGCTTTGTGGAAGCCAGCCCAGATCACATTGTTAGCTTTATACCTCTTTTCTCCCCCGTTAGAGAGATGGAAGGGGAAAAGACAGATAGGTTTCTAGATGTGACTGGAAATATGTACCATCTCATACCCATACTTCTTTAAGCCCTATTCTCTTGAAGGTTTTATCTTGATGATTTGCAGTTCTTGCCAATTATCCAGATTATATTGAAATCATTTCTCTATGAAGGCTTTCAACTGAAAAGCAGCATAAAGAAGGCAGGAAATACTAAAATACTAGTGAGGAGAAAATGTGAGATGAATAGAATGATTTGGTTTTCTGAACTATAGTTGTGTAATGCCATTAATGAGGAAATTCAGACACTTGCTTTTTAGCAGATCTCTAGCAGACAAGACAGAAGGGTGTTCTGAGAATTCAAGGCTATAAATTGACTTGCCTGAGATGACAGTCTGGGCCAGTGGCTTTAGAGAGGACTTGGATCTGCAGTGTTCCCGGTGAAAGCAGGGAGGAGCTGGCAGCAAGGCTCCTGCAGGGAATGCCAGGTCGCATGGTGCTCATGGCAAATATGCATATAAGGTAGTTGGCATTCCCACAGCAGTGCCTCTGCCCGCTGCGGATCAGCTGATGTGTTGCTGTTCCCTCCAATACAGCGACCTGGACCTAGAACTCGACATTAGGAAAAGGCAGTTGGCCTCCATCTACACCAAGGGGGATTGAGGCAAAGCTGAAATTGGAAAGAACTGTGCATGTGAAGCTGGGGCGCATGCAAGAGACCATTCCCCCTACCCATGCTGCCCGTTCCTTCTCTTGGTGTAGATTTTGGCATTCACTGCAGTCTTTGTTGTTTCAGGTTGGAAGTTGAGTCCTGTGGTTGGAGCGGTGTACGGCCCTGAGTTATATGCAGGTAGAGCTTAAGTAGACACTTCCACTTCTGCCATTTAACTGCAGTGGTGTTCTTAATCTGCTGTTTCTTTATAACCTTTTTATGGTTTTGTTTTGTTTTTTTTTATTCTTTTTTAAATTAAATTAGCGTCCAGCTTTCAAGCAGATGTCTCGCTGGGCAATGACGCCGCAGTGCCCCTGTCAGGAAGGGGGGGTATTAACACTTACATTCCTTTAATCAGTAAGTAGCCCCTGATGGCCCCTGTAATTGTTACTGTGCGTGAGTTAACAATGACCTGTTACCCTTCTTCTCTCCAGTCTGTATAATATATACTTGAAAGGATGGGTCTCGCTGGGAATGAGTTTACCTTGAGCCAAAGTATAGTGTGCGGTTGCTGTAACTTGTTCATCTGCAATGTCTTGCTGTACTGCTGAATGGGTCCTTCTGAACAACAAGGAGGCTGCAGAACAAGGGGAGGGTGTGTGTGAGGAATAGGCCATTCCTTTGCTCCCATCCCCCTTTTGAAATCGAAGAAACCAAAGGGACAAATCCCTAAAGTACATATTATACAAGCTGCTAAACTGCGAGTCTGCAGGGCCCCTAGTGGCATGCACCTGGATGCACGCTGGGTTGGGTTTGTGCCCTGGGACTTGTTCCCTCTCAGTATCTGTTTATTACGTGTTTGCAGATGCCTCTGAGGTTTTATAAAGTTTCATCATGAGCCAGTTTTCTTCAGTTTAAGGCATAATAATACAGGCATCGCTATATGTGGTGCCAGTTACTGGTCACACTTGGTAAATGAAGGTGGGCTGTCAGTGAACTGGCACTTTATGGGAAATTTCTGCTGCTGTTATATGGGCTATCTTGTCTTTCAGGCTTTAAAATGAACATACAGAGCATTGGGTGGCAAAGAGTGGGAGGGGAAAGGAGGGAAGAGACTGATGTAAGTTGGTTAACTTTAAGGGCCTCTTGACAAATTATTTTAAAGAGCCTCTGCAGTTTTGGAAGAACTGCGTGCTGTATTGATAGTAACTCCCCGCGCTTCTCAGACTCTAACCAGACTGCATGGCGGTGTCCAAAGGTGGGGGGATTTCAGCCCTGTTTGGGGTGGGTAAGGCATGCCAAAACATTAACCTCTTGCATGCCAAACCTCTCTGCAACCCTCCTCCCCCCAAAGGCCATGGTGTAGAAGGAAGTATGTATGGGATGCTTGCTGGGTTATAAGCATGTCCCTCTGCAGGACTGATGCCAAATGTCCCACCGCTGTGGAGCTATTGTGTCACTTTGTTTGAAGCAGGTGGTTGTTCTCTGGATCGGAGCTTGTATCCTTTTCACCTTCCACCTTCTCTGTCTTTACAGTTCCAGGCTTCCCCTATCCAACTGCAGCCACCACAGCTGCCGCATTTCGGGGCGCCCATCTGAGGGGCCGAGGAAGGACAGTGTATGGGGCAGTGCGGGCAGTACCTCCCACGGCCATCCCTGCCTACCCAGGGTAAGCACTGGTCACAAGAGCAGAGTGCTCTGCACAACCGTGTCAAATAGCTAATCAGTTAACAAAAAAATCCTAAAATTGTCTGGATGGTGAGAGTCAAGATCTTGATAGTGCCAGAGCATTCTGCACACGATGGCATCCAGTGGGGGCAAATCTAAATTTTTCTGTTAAGTTCTTGACTGAAACAATATTCGGTACTTGCAACAGCTTAAAGTGCTGATGGGTTCCTTCTCATAATTTCTCAATTTGTCTATATATGGTATTTGTCATCCATTGACTCAATATGTTATAGTGCTGCTGAGAAGGACACAAAGAGAGATCTAAAATTCCTGAAAAGGTGCTGCTCTTTGCACTCCATTTGTGTTTTCATATCCAGGAATGAGGAATATTATCCATTACCTTCATGCCTCACCATCTGGCAGTAAGACACAGAAGAGCCAGTTACCCACAATGGATTTGCTTTCTTTGTTGGAGACGGTTTAAAAAGGTTTAAAACAAAGATTAATCAAGTCCATTAATTTAAAGCTGGGAGTGTTTGGGATTTAGAGAGAATGATACTGCAATGAAGCAATGGCAAATGTGTGGCCTTAGCATTCTTTGCCCTCAGATTTTCACTAGTAGTGCAGTCCAATAGATGCTGTTACAAAGGAATACTCTGCTGTTTAAAAGTACAGGGAACTAGGTCTGTATGTGAGTTTTGTTTTGGGTTTTTGTTGGTTTGTTTAAGTGTGATGGAATGACAGATAAATCAGCAAATCCCTTCCAAACTGTCTTTTCTTTTGTTTCTGATTTTGAGGATGCTTTAATCATACTGTCTCTGGAGTTCTACTTGCCGTATTTTCCAGGCAATGTTCTCAGAAAGAACAGGAGTAGAAATGAATCCTCCAACACAGAGATGTCGACTGACCCTTCTTCTCCTTTACACTAGACCCAAAAGGGAAGAAGAAAATCATAAATCTTTTATTAAAAAGGAGAGTGGAATCCATACACATCAGTGCAGGGAGATGGCCTGATACATGCTGGATAAGGTCACAGTACCTTCTGTGGCAGATTAAGTGATGAGAGCTACTGTGGCCCTTTTAGAGTCCAGTCTGATATTTAAAGTGGAGCTCAAGGAAGCAAGCTGCAGTGGTCATGTATCTGTCTAGCTTTGCTCTTTGGCAAATCTGGCAATGTTTGTATTCACCAGAAGACTTTAAATGAAACCTCTTGTCTGAACACTGGTCTTTGGAACAGAGTGTTTCTTCTGGGTTTTCAGATCCACCTTTATGCCACCACTCCTAGTTTATATTCTGTATCCTCTAATCATAGCCTCTGACCTGCAACTTGTCTGTCTGTTGCTCTAAAAATGGCCCAGTCCAATTTTATTGGGGAATACTCCACAGTGAAACAAATCAGCAAAGCTGAGCTAAGTGCTGCTGTCTAGCAGAATATGAAATATTTGCACCAGGGAGGCGGAACGTGCCCTTCATCCCTGGGAGTAACAGCTGGAGCATTCCTAGCCAGAGGCTGTCACGAGTGGGGCACTGGGAGGGCTTGTCTTTGATGTAAATCCAGCCTGAGTCCCTTGTAAAAGGTTTATTTCCATTTGGAATATGGGCCAGGCTCCAATCATTAGCCTTTCCAAATACTGTCTCATGTCTGTGTTTACTGATATTACACTGAATTTTTCTGACCCTGCTGACTGATCCTATGTCTTCATGGGCAGCATACTACCTAGTAAACATTTACAGGGCACCAGTAAATTAGGCGGATTCACAGAGGCCCAGAACTGTCCCTAGTCCCAAGCACTGGGATGTAATTAACTGCTGCTGGTGGTTTTTGTCATCATAGTCTGAGTCTCTGCAAGATACTTTGTAGAACGAATTTGATTTCCAGTGGAATAATACAAAATGTGCTATGCAATTCCATATTGCAGTAACCTGTAGGACAGCCACCACTCTGTGTGGGCACTGTTGATCTCCGTGGGGTTAGGGACAGGCACACATTCCTGACACCTTACCCTCCATCGGTTACTTTCTTCCTGGCCAGTGGAAAGATGACACCATAAGATCAGTCAGCAACATGAGTGACCAAGACATAGTGAGTAATGTGGAAGAAGACAGTAAAGTAAGCTTCAGGTTAACTCAAACCTGATAGAAGGAATTGGTTTTCACAAACCTCAGTGGTGTTTAAGTTTTAAGTTACAAAACTTAATGGTATCACTGCATTTGAGAGCTTAGCAGAATTAAAAAAAATACAGAATGTAGATTAATAAAAGCTCGCTGGTATTGCCATACTGGATCAGACCTGAGCGCCATCCAGGTTAGGGTAAGTTTTGATAGTGTCAAGTGCTAAACCAGAGGAAGGTGGAAGAAATCATCATTCTTAACAGTTTTACTATTTATTTCCAGAACTCAAGGTTTTCCAATGCATATATGGAATGCCCATACTTATGTATGGCCATGGATGTTTATCCAGGGAAGGTTTTTGATACCTCAGAAAGCAATTGCCTAGACTGTTGGAGGTGATGTTAGATAGTCACCTAAACTTGACTTTGAATACAAATGCAACCTTCAGTTTATAACTGAGGTGCCACTTGGTAGAAATAAGGAGACATAACCTCTGATATATAGCACAAGTAAAAACTGTACTGGAATATTGCCGTGATTTGTAGCAGCCACGCTTTTTAAATGAAAATGCTGACAAATAACACTTCAGACCGAAAGCTGTAAGAATCTAGACAGTCTGAAAAAAACTTGCCTACTGTAAAGCTCTCAAAGCTAGATAAGCTTGATAAATTTTATTTCTCAAAGTAAACTAAAATAGGTTAGTCATTGACTTGTGCATGGTCATTAAGTACCTGTATGAAGAACAGACTTGCCATAATAAAGAATAATTTAGTCTAGGAGTGTAAATATATACAAGATTCACTGATTTGAAGCCAAACTAGATAGAAGGCTAGGTACAGAGCAGCAGAGAGCTTTGAGGGTTTGAAGTGGTTTTTTCCTTCCTTTTACAACACAGTCAGCTGCTTGTACACTTAAATGATATGCTGGCTACTTTACAAAACCAGCCTATTTCTTTTTCCCTTGGATGTGTTTTAGCTCAGCTATTAGGCTTTTTTCAGATGCCACTAAGATTTGATGGGCTGCCAGACTGCTTTATATTTCTGGTCAGGCTACATAACCAGAATGTGGCTCTCAAATGAAGGAATTCTCTCAGTGTTTGCTAGCATTAAGAATCACAAATATGGATATTCTAGCATATAAATAAACCTTGCTAAGTTTCAGTCCTGGGAGTTGATGTCAGTCAAATCCTAACTAAAGGAGAGATGGAGGATTCATGTGTGCTTGGTTGTTTGGATCCAGGAAGTCTTACTCTTACCTGTTATTAGTGTTCATTGCAGTTTTCTCTGGAGAGCTGCATCTCTTGCAGACAGAAATAGTGGCCTGATCCAATGTGGTAATGCTTATGTTCATCCAGCTGATTGTGTTTGGAATAACTGTTAAAACTGCTAACCTGTTCATAAACCAAGTCACCTCCTCTGTCGTGCGTTTGCCTTTCCTGCAGGAGCAGGTGGAGTATCACTGCTAAAACACTCCTGGTCCTAGATAGAGAACCCAGCAATGTAAGTCACTGCCCCAGGAGCCAAACTCTTTGTTATGTGGTTGTAAAAATTTAGCTTCAACAAACATGATCTTATGGCCTGCTTCTCCCTGCTGAAGTGGCTCCCCTCTTCCTCTAACAAGGGTCTCTATTCTTCATACCTGCTCCCAGCGCTCTTGGAGACTACAGTAACTTTGTCCATTGGGAATGGAGTGTACTTTTCCTGGAGAAGGCAGCAAGACTAAATTATTCAAGCAGTAGCTAACACTGCAAGATTTTTTTTTTGGATTTTGTTTTATTTTTTAGTAATAGCATGCAGAATTTTGGCAAGATCTGCTGGGCTTTTTTTGTGTGTGTGTGCCTTACAAGAGGTGGGTGTCTGAGGGTGGCAGGCTCTTGGCAGCATTTCACATTTCATCTGATGAGTAAAACATTATAGTCAAAAGAATAGTTAGTGTTCCATACCTTCTTTTTCCTTAATGCTATGGGTAAGTCATGCACATCAGATCCATGAACATCACAGATGGTGGGGCTAATGCTTTTTAAAGCCTTGAACGAGTTTGTGTGGAGCTCTTCAGAGGACACAGCTGGAGGAAATTCCTCTGTATGAAAAGCACAGGCTGAACTCAAATGGGTGGGGGGCATCCCCTCTCTTCCTTCCTCATCCTTCCCCAACCCCTGTCCCCAGAGTGAGCTGTGTAGTCTTATGCTAGTGTATGCTCTGGTAAGAGCAGCTGTTTGGGAACCCCATGCTCTGTTTAACAGTTTTTGTGCTTGAAGTTCTGAGAGAAACAAAACTATGGCTTAAAGCAGAAAAAGCACCATCCCATGGAAACCCTTCCAGTTGCTCCTCTCTGCTATGGAATAGGTCATTACTACCAGGGACTCCCACTGCACCTTTCAATTTTCAGATCTTGGACCAGTCACTTAACCTTTTTAGCTCATTATCTCTGCTTGTGAAAGCAATGCATTGTGGGTATTTTTGGTTTTTTCTTTTCAATTACATTTCTCTGTGTTTACTTTGATCAGAATTGATTGACTTGTTTTCCTGAGGTGTTGCATCGGTTCTTTAAGATGCTGAATAATAATACTTTGCATGCTTGTGTGATCAGCCAAATCTTATCGCATGTCTAATGTGCAGGGTAAAAGCAGGTGATGTATGGATGTCAGAAACAAAAGTCATGCAGCCCTGTGAAGCCTGAAAAATGTAATCAGGCACGAGTCTCTGAACCATACTTCCTGATGTAGGTGACTACAGCCCCTGTGGGATGCCTTCTGTGAGGGGCTCCTCAATTTCACAAGCCCACTTCATGAAGCCAATGTTTCCGTGTCTTTAGGGGGTAACTAAAATCATTCCAGGAGAATAAGCAGAGTGGAGGTTTCGAAACCCTTGTGTCTCGCTTCAGGACATCAGATCTTTTTGAGTCAATATTTACTGTACAAGATGGTGGTTCCCCTCCCTCTCTCCTTCGCATACTGTCTCCCCCTCTGCCCGCCCCTTCCCCCTTTGCATGCCATGGAAGATGACTTGGAGCCGTGCGTGCGCACACACATTCTCTTGCTGATTTGCTCCTGCCAAAAGCCCAGGTTGTGGATTCATACATCACCTGCCTGTGTAAAACGCATGTGCATGCTGCCGTCCTCAATAACCGGAATGTGTTTTCTGTTCTTTTGTTTTTCGTTTGTTTTTTTGTTTTTTTGTTTTTGTGTGGATTTTCTGCAGTGTGGTTTACCAGGACGGATTTTACGGTGCTGACCTCTATGTAAGTACACACACCGGAGCCTTCTTGTCCCCAACCCCTGACAAGCCAGCCTTTTTTTGTTTTGTTTCTTTTTTCTTTTGGTTTGTTCGTTTGGTTTGGTTTTTTAAATATCATTTACTTTAATTTTCTTCTTCCTTGTGGATATATATATTTATATATTTAGGAATGCAAGCATGCTTCTCTGTCACTGCGCTTGCCCCTGGGTGCAAGACCTAAGCCTTTGGGTTTCCTGATCATTGCCAGGGTCAGTTTATTGGGTGTCCTGTCCCCCACATGCACACTGGTACTAATCAACCTGAGAGATGATTAGCAAATTAAAATTTCTCTCAACACTTCTCTCATTTACATAATTTGGATATAAAAATAACAGGACTGGTTTAGCCTCAGACCTTCCTTTTCCTTCTCCCCCTCTTCCCTCCCCTTTCTCTTCCCTCTTGGGGCCCTTTCGGGTTTGATTTGTGCAGCCCACACTACACTGAACAAGTTGTATGTTTAAAAATGTTCATGTGCCATTGGGATGTGGCGATTATCCCTTTGGGGAAGACACTGGGACTGATTAAAAATGGAGACTGAGATGCTAGAGTGAAAACTGACATCTCATTTTGCTGGTAAAAATGGCACCTAAATAGGCTAGATTCTCTCACCTCCTCAGGGAATTGTAAAGTACAAATATGTGGAGATGTTCGGTTACAAGAGTCAGCAGCCTCCTCGTGTTTGGGAACTAGCTGTGATACCGCGGGAGACTTTGTCCTGTCATTGTCTTTGTCCTACCCAGTCAGTCTGTATTGCAAACCTGCAGGGTGTCTGTGTGTACGTAGGTGGGTTGTGGATGGAGGTATTTGAACCTGGCCAGTGAGGAAAGTGGTTTCATTTGTGAGGGAGAGCTGTTGCAGAGCAGGAATATGGTAGGAATATGCCTTTCAAAGCAAAAATGTTCAGGGCCACTACTGCCATTGCAACTCGTGGCCTGCCTGGCTCTAGCAGAATTCCCTATTGTGGCATTATCGGTCATAGCTCTCTGGAGCTGGCGAAATTTTGTATAGTTTGGGTAGTGGCACAATGATCAGCACAAATTTCACGTCTGCTCCTTTGAATGTGCTATTCCTGATATTTATGAAGAGGATCCTGGGATTAGACTCAGGATACTGGATGGAACCAGCTTTTGGATTTTGTTGGCTTATATGGAGGATCAAGTTCTGTACAGGTGCTTTTCCCAGCCCAGGTACAGCAGTTGGAAAATGTGCTCTCTGAGATAGAGAGAACTGCGTGCATTTCTTCACTCTTCCATATACCATCATGTGTGCAGTCCTTTAAAGACTGATCTGCCTAGTCAAGTGTTGCTTTATAAAGCTGTGTCAAGGACTACAGAAGGTTCTGGGTTTTCCTGCCTCACTCCTAAAACACTAGCTTTACAAACACCTTCTTTACTATGGCAAGTAACCTAGAAAATGAGTGATGCTTAATGCCTCTTCCCACAGAGTGTGGCATGTAAAAGGCTGCCATGTTGAAAGGGAAGACTGGCATGGGTTACTCCCTGTTTCTTTTGAGAAAGCTCCTTCAGAGCTTTTGTTGGGGAGGAGAGACTTATTTAACCTGTTTTAAGGACAGAGACTCCAGTAGTGAAAAACACCTGTAACCACTTGGTGCTGCAGAGCAGTACTGCCACGTAGCAAAAAGCCAAGCCCCCAGGTCAGGTTAGAACCATTAGGTGGATTTCTGATGACTTTGCTGTTGGTGGCAGTGGTGTCACTGTCAGGAAGCAGGATAGTAGAAGGGACTGCACTGAAGTAGATGGTGATGCTTTTTCCAATGTTAGTGCTGCCCAGAGCCCTCAGTGGAGCTCAGAATATCATTATCCAGACTGGAAGTTGCCCTTCCAAACTATTTGCTTGACACAGGTGGAATGATTGTAGTGTCCCTGTGTCTCACTGATTTGTTGTGCTTTTCACTGCAATGCTTCCATCCCTCTGATTGCTGTGATAGGCTTGCCCAGATTCTAGAAGAGATGGCAGAGGATACTTCAGTTAGGACTGGGGGGAAGTTAAATCGAGGTTCTCTTAAGACTTCTGAGTTCATAGGATTGTGGAAAGGAGCTGAGCTGGCAGGGAGCGGTTAATGATAGGTGAGATGAAAGGGAAGTGTCCCAAGTTTGGGCTGCTTTTTCTGCATATATGCTATGCACCGATTTCTCATTTTCCTCCTCCTCCTTTTCCTCACTCCTTTTTTCTTTCCTGGGGCAACCATCCTGCTAGCCATTTCTTCTGTGAAGAAGGCATTCCATCTGTTGTTGGATGCGTCTCACTCTGGCAAGACACCTGAATTGATAAAACAACCTGCCCCAGGATGCAGAGGGCTTCATTTCGGATCATAAGAAAGGTTATCTTTCTTCTACAATGGGGTCAATCTGGGTGGCGGGGGGGAAACCCAAACAAACCCACCCGTGCGAAGACTGCTCCTGCCTGTGAAAAGCGTGCTTGCATCCACTGGAAAGAAAAGGCTGGTGAGCCCCGCTGTGGGCTGTTTGTATGATTGTTTCTTTCCACAGCTGTGTTTTTTTGAACTGCTCTTCCTGTGTTCTGTTATAGAATAGTCTTACAGGAACCAATCATTAGCGCTAAAATACCTCAGGTAGGAGTGCCAGTGTGACCTGCCAACCAATCAGATTGTGGATTGCAGTGGAAAAAACTGAATTATACTAACCATTCCAGCACCACATTAGAGATGGGAACAGAGGCTTTTTTAGAGCAGCGCAGACTCACGTGTGAGCCAAGCCCCCGCTGTAGCAGGGCGGCGTGTGTCCAGATTTCATACCAAGTGGCATTTCACTCAAAATAAAAAAACCAAACAAAAACCAACAAAAAACTAAAAACCAACAAAACTTCAATTCAGTGGAAGGGTTAACAAGGTCATGCTTGTCCCATTACCATGTAGAAGCACCTGCTGCAATGGACACCGTTGTCCTGTCACCTCTTTTAATTCATTCATGCTCATTCCTGGTGCACGTATGCCACCCTTCTAATACAGAAATACCAGAAGTGGTTCTAGCCCTTTCTGCTTCTTAACTTCTGTTGTATCGAAGCATGGGGGTGGAGAAGACACATTTGAGAGATGACAAATAAAAGATCCTAAAATTGGGCTGGCTGCCTAAACCTGGCAAGCAGTAAAATGTACCTAACTGGTACCGAGAGTTACACATTTCCCCAGGGTTATGGAGACACTTGTGTCCTAGGGGCAGAAAGGCTCTTTGGAGTAAAGAGGGCCAGTGACATACTTTGCGTGCCCTTCTAAGGCAGGAAGGGGAAAAGAAAAGAGAGGTTTATACCACACTGGCATAGTAAGCTGTAGTTTTGGATTTCCTCCTGCTCTCGTTGGATTGATCACCTGATATGGACTTGAAGAATAAAAGCAAAGATGTACTTGAGCTGAACTGCATAAAATGCTAATTTATTTTCATTAACACACTCGGAATGCTGCTTTAGTTGGGATTGCAGCTTCCTGTATATGTTGTTTTTCCATGTTTGTCTTATTTCAGAAAATATAAGACAATACTGAAAAAGCTGTCATCTAATGTTAAAGAAGGAATTTAAAATAAAATACTGCTTTGTTGATGAGCCAAGGACAGTAACATCACAGAAGAGTCATTTTAAATTTGGGCTTTTGTTCCTGCACAAGGAATATAGCTGTTTGAAAGTTCAGATCCTGTAGGCTTAAGCACTACATGGGGACAGGGGTCCAGCACAGCTCCAGCAACACTGGAAGGCTGGATAGACAGAGAAAGAGAACTTGAATTAAGATAAGCAGCATTTAGGCTGGTGTTCATTTCTCTCACATGCTCCCCAGACAATCCAAAAGCCTGTACCAAAAAGGGCTAATCTTGATTTACACAGTCCCTTTGGTTGTTTTTAATGCCCAGTAGAAATGCATAAGCCTTCTCACTAGCTCCCATTTCCTTATGAAGGCAGTAATTAAACTGTCCCATCGATAGAAACGTCCCTGACATAACATCTTCACAAGAAGCTCGGCCACACTTAGTTCTTTTGAGATGAGACTAAAGATTTTAAATATACAGGTAACCTGTCCCTGTGCAATCAAATAGGTGGAGTGAGAGTTTGCATGGCTGTCCTGAGTTTCAGGCACTATGCCACTCAGTGGTTTCTTCTGTTGCAGTTTGGCTGTGGCACTGAAGGAATGTGTTGAAGCTAGCAAGGACCTTTTTTCTTTTTTTTAAAATTATTTCTTTAATTTGGAAGCATGGTTGTTCCTCTTTGTTGCAGATGCTCTATGCTGTTATAGTTTATGTTTACTTGAGTACCTGAAGTGGGTGGCACCAGAAATCACTAGGGGTGGTAGCACCCTGCAGTTGAGCTTGCTGATGAGCTCAGCATATCAGTTACAAGTTTTGTGTGAACATGAATAGCAGGCAAAAATATCTGGTGCACTGGACAAGCTGAATAGGCTTTTAGATATATTTATTGAATTATATAGGTGGGTCCTGAATTATGGAGAACAGGAGCATCAGCTGGGTAAGGCAACCTGTACAATGTCTGCTCTGTATGGTCCCAGAGCTTGGTGAAAAGATTTATGAAACAATGAATAATAGTTGCAACAGTTCTTCCTCTTTCCTTCACCTTATTTTGGTGTATTTGGTCGTGCTAAATACATCCCCGTCTCAGAAATCTCCCAGCTGTCCACACTCATTGCTCCTATGACAGGAATGCACCATGGCCATTATAATCCCCATTTTTGGTTTTATTTGAAGTACACATATGTAGACTTTGCAGATCGCTTTGAAATGAGCAGGTCTGCCTGTACGTGTGTACCTCTATCCTGAGATTTTTTTTGTTTTTTCCTATTTTAAATAACCAGTAGCTTCAGTTTTGCATCAGTGCATGGTTAAAAAGCAATACACGTCAGCTATTTCTTAACTTCATTTCTCCAATGAATTATTTCTCCTGGTTTTTTTTTGTTTTGTTTTGTTTTTTTTTTTGTTTTGTTTTGTTTGTTGTGCAGTTGACTGAAGAAATGTTAACATCCCGCTCTAAATCTCTCAGTGGAGTCTCTGTTCCCTTCTCTGATATAACAGATGGGTTATTGCTTGTTATAATTATTAACATTGTGGTGTGGGACAGGGCTAGGGTGGGAGCCGTTCTGGGGGGCGAGGGCGGGATGCTGTGGGAGTCGTTAAGGTTGGAATGTTAACTCCAGTGGTGACTGACTGTTTCCGTAATAGCAGGTTGTTGTGGCTGCACGCTCTAGTACTTGAGGCTGTGTACTTCACTGAGCTTGTGGTAGAGCCTAGGGCGAACTGCTGTCCCAAGAGAATGCTGGGATGGATAGAACTAGCCAATATGAGTCTGAACGTGGTGACTTTGCTGGTTGTTCTAGCTCCAGATGTCAGCATGCTTAGTTTTTAATTTTGATTAATAAATGTTACTCCATTCCCCCTCCCACACCTGATTCCAACCCTTCTTTTCTTCCTCTTTATTTTTGTTTTGTTTTGTTTGTTTTTTTGTTTTTTTTTTTTTTTTTTTTTTTGGTTTCTTTTTGTTTTCCTTTATGAGAGACATGAGTTAAAAGAGAATTATATGATAAGCCTTTTTGGTTTCAAACTGCATCTTGCTGTCATGTTCAGAGTATCTGCCAGGCACATTTGAAGTGGCTTCTGATCTGAAATGTGACTGGCAAGTGTGGAAGTGTGGCGCAGAGTGGGAATCAGGATGCATGCTGAGGCCAGCTGCCCTGCAGAGGGTAGTGCCTGGAGAAAATGCCTCCTACACTGTGCCCAAGTGACAGACCAAGGGGTCAGGAAGCTCATAACCTAAGGGGAGTACCACAATGGCATTGATACAATGTTTTGAGTTAATTTGGTGCGGTTAATGAAGGTTTGATTTGTATTAAGGCTGCACCTCATTCCTCTTGCCTCTCTCATGTTTTACATGGTGGTGCAATGATACCATGGCAAAACCAAGCTAAACATCCCCAAACCTTCAATCTAAAATGCAGGATTTGAAATAGCCAGGTGAGATTGAAAGGGCTAAACTGTAACATGACATCTCTTCCAGCCCATGGGGTGATGTTTCACAGGTGTACATCTGTGTTGCTTTTTCTACTGTTACCTAGAAGATTGAGGAGTCAGCAAGTCCCTTTTCTCTGGATTAGGAAAGGGTCTGCAGACATGTTTTGGATAGCATGTTAGCCGTCACGGGGCTAACTCAGGCTACACGAAAGAAACCAATATTAATTTAAAATCATTAGTTCTAATTTAAAAACTACCCAGGTCCAGCTTGAGCACTGTTGAGCAAACACACAGTTCTGTAGTGGAGCTGATCTTGTACTTAGTTACATATATGCAAAAGATATATAGGGAAGAAGTGATAGAGGTATGTTGAGCTGATTCTGGAGGTGAAGAGCATAACTCTGCCTTCTGGTCCTTCAAACCTTGAAATGTCAATTGGAAGGAAAAAAAAAAAAGCCGGAAGCAATCTGGAATTTACAGTGGTTTTTATGGCTCATTGTGTTTCTAGAAGGTCAAAACCATGGTTCATTTACCAAGCCCTCGCCCCCAAGTTAAAGAAAATGTGTTTAGAAATACAATAAAGATCTAACAGGGGCTTCAGAGCCCCCTTTGCTGCCTGCTGTGCCACCTCTGTCCCTGGTCTGAAAGGTGGCTGGGCTTGGTCTTCCAGTACTGCAGGCCTTGTCCTGCCCCAAGAGCTCCTTGTGGGAGTTCCAGGAGGAGACTCACAGATCATCCTCTGATTCAGAATTCACATTTTGACACCACTGTTAAATATGTTTTTAGTAACTACCTCTGATCACCTTTGCTACAGGTACATAGCATGGGCAGAAATGCAGCAGCAGAACAGACTGTTCTGCCATAATTTCCCTTGACCTGTTTCATTTTTATATAGAGAGAAGGGGAGAACAGTCTGGTTGGCCTCAATGTTTGTTTGCTTGTTGACAGGCCTGCAACCACCGGGGACTGTCTTCTCTGACCATCTTTTCCTGATTGCTTTTTGCCTTTTCTGGCTTTTGATACTTTTGCACTTGTGGACCCAATTAAATTCTAGCCCTTTGGGTTTTCCAGGCTGTAAAAAAGAGAGGATTAAAAAAAAAAAAAGGTAGGAATTTCTCTGAATGGTCCCCTTTCTAAAATACTTCATAGGAAGTGTCCACCTCTGATTTCCCCTCCTTAAGAGGAAGGAGCTATAAAAATTCTCTTGCATGCAAGATTCCAGGTCTATCCTGGTTTCCATTTCCTCCATGCCAAATTGCCTTTTCTGCAGGGTTATAACAATGCTCAGTCTTCCTTTAGTGTATTCCTTCTGCTAAAGAGGATAATGGAAGTGCCTCCCTGGTCCCTCTAAGGAAAGGAATATACATACATGAGTTAAAGGGTGATGCTTGCGGTAGACATGACATGGGAGCTGATGCAGTTTGAAACACTTCCTCTCCTTGTGATGTGTGTGACTTTTTTTTAAACTTTTTTTTTATGCTCTGCATGGGTGGACAGGTATCTGTAAAGTCAGTTCTCTTCTCTCCTGCAGGGTGGATACGCAGCCTACAGATATGCACAGCCTGCTACTGCAACAGCAGCCACGGCCGCTGCAGCCGCTGCAGCAGCTTACAGCGATGGGTACGTAAGGGAGAGGTGTCCATGGAGCCTGGCTTGCTGTGCTCAGGGATTCAAGGAGCATTGATCCATCACAGAACCTCTGCTTCTTTCCCCCATTTCTTTGTCTTACCTGCGCTCGCATGCGCACGCATGCATGCACCACCCAACACGGAAGACTTCAATGCACGGTTTGTCTCTGCTGCTGGACAGTATTGCCCTCGGTGTATGTGAGCTGGCACAAATCCTAGCCTCTTCCCTATCCTTGTGATTCTCTGCACAAAGCAGGCCAGCGTGGTTACAGCCTCAGAGTCAGAGATCTGGCTTTGGGCAGGTTACTTAATCACTGGATGCATTTCTCTCCCCATCATAAAGTAAAAATGACTCAGCTCATGCAGTGCTCTAAGATGCTTTAACATGCAGCTCTGAATAGATTCAAAGGATTTTCTTCATCAGAGTGCTTGCCTTAAGATTTCTCATTGCCTGTGCAATGAGGCCATGTTTTAATCCTAGCACATGTGAGCGCATTAAAGTTTATACTCCTCTCATAGTGGAGAATCCCTCCCTGCTTTCCATTTAGCAGTTGTTACTGTGCCATTAGCACTAGTGCCAGTAGCCACTCTCCTCCCTAATTGCATAACACAGTTACCCAAAGGTAAGGGATGCACTAGCTGTCATTTCAAAGGTGCTGACCTCTTTCCTGCAGGTCAGGCTCATGGCCTCTGGCACATTCCTCCTGGCAGGCCATTCTCTCTCCCATCTCATACAATGCATGGCAGCATGCCCATAGGATCTCTGCAGACGGGCCTATGTGTGCATGGATGCATACATGTGTGTGCAAGGGCATGCTGCTGCTTCCATTATCTGTGGTCAGACAGCTATTTCTCTGCCCCTCCCAAGTGACTTTTTTTTCTATCTTTTCTCCCTCTCTTCAGTTATGGCAGGGTGTACACAGCAGATCCTTACCATGCCCTTGCCCCTGCCGCTAGCTACGGAGTTGGCGCTGTGGTAAGTGGGATTTTCTTTCTTGTGCTGTTTCTCATTTCCAGCATGGGGAACAGCTGTCCACTGGGTATCATGCAATGAAACCTCACCCAGAAAAACTTTGTTGAGGGAGGAGGTCCTTAGCAGCAGTACTGGGTTCGCAGTTGTCCTGCATTCATATCTGTGTGTGCACTAAGAAAGGAACCAGGCTGTAGGAGACCAGTTATTACTTGGTCTTGCACATCATCTACTACAGTGAAAAATGAAAATGAAAAGCAACCAGAACTGCCAGGAGCCAGAACACCATTGGTGAATCAGTAGAACTGTATCGAGGTGATATGTAGAGCAAAGATCAGCAATAGTTAAGAGATTCAGGATATCCTTTCTTGCCATTTTCAGTTCTAGGAAGCAAGGGAATAAGTTGTTCTTGTGACATCTTGCAGCAAAGCTGCTTTGCTTGGTTCCCTCTTGCACTAGTGGAAGGATGCGGTGTCCTGCCTGCCAGCAGTAGTTACGCAAGGGCAGGATGAGGTATGCTGGCATCGGAGGGGAGTGGAGCAGCTTGCTGAAAACACATGCTTGCCCATCTGCTAGCCAGCGCAGTATCTGTGTTGTTGCAAAGGCTGGAATACAAATGTGTTCAGGGAAAAAGACACCTAAAAATAGATATCTGCAGTGTAGCACCTCCATTTCAGCCTTGGCTCATCATGTGGATTCTCTTTAGGGTCAATGAGGGAAAAGCAGGTAGTAATTCTAGGATACCCAGTCATCATACCTATTTTAGACCTTTACCTTGAGGTGAGGTGAAGAGCATCCTAGAAGTCCAGGTCTCCACAATCTGTAAAGGCAGCCTGGACAAGAGGCTTGAGATTAGGGCTGGTGAGTCCCCTGGTACTGAATTCCCTTCCACCAAAACTTGCCAATCTTCACCTCCAGCTGGCTGGCCATGAGCATGCCCTCCTGAGCCACATCTTTGGTTTTGCAGGCAGAGTTCTCTCTTGCTTCTTAGAGGTGCTGATGGTGGTGGGTCAGTGCCAGGACAGGTTCGTTGGTCCTTCCAAAAGCATTTGGGGGCTGTCCTGGGTATCTCTTCACAGTTCTTTTCCTAACAAGCTTTTCTTCTCCCATTTCGTTTCTACAGGCGAGTTTATACCGAGGTGGCTACAGCCGATTTGCCCCCTACTGAAGTGACGTGAGCCCCCTGCAAGTGGGACAGCCCCCCCAGTTCATGAGGCCTGGCTATTGCAATATTTACTAGTAGAGGAACTCTATAGCAAGTCGAGGAGGAAAAACAAAAAAAAAACAAAAGAGAAAATACTTTTTTATACCTCACTATGTTCTTTGAATATGTATTTTTTTTTTTCCTTTAAATTTCTGCCTTTAATTCTTTTGTTCCAAAGATTGTGCTTTTTTTTTTTTGTTTTGTTTATTTTTTGTTTTCATTTTTGGGTTTTTTTTAACTGTGGTAAAAGTAATGCATTTCCGTGTCTGTATGTTGGTGCATAGCTTATCCTACCAATCACGGAAAAGGCGATTAGTGATAAGGAAAGCCGTTAGAAACTGATATCATGCAATTAATCAGGAACACGCAGACAAAGTTACTTCCCTGGGTCTGGTGCTTGGTGCCTGTGAGACAGGAGGACGTGAGGGAGAAGTCTCCACCTGCCGTGTTTCTGGTCTGCAGAAGGAAGCACTCTTTGGCTGTGGCTGGGACCTGAATGCTGGTGGGAAATAGTCATTTACGTTTGGAAACGGGGGAAATGCAGAGACTTTCCTTGTTTCTATCACCATCTGACGCGCACAGATTTATGACAGTTTCAGCAGTGTCAGAACTTTAGACTTCGCAAGAGAAGAGTCCCTCAACCTGCCCAAAGACTTCAGCTGTTATCTGCTGTATAGGGGAACAAGAATTTGGAATGAGTTTTTGACGAGGATGATCTTCTCCCCACACACAGAACTTTTACTCGCTGATTTTTGTCCACTGCAGGTGGCTGTAATTGTCTTAGTTTTCATCCCTCCTTTTGAAGATCTTTCTCTCTTGCTGTCCCTTTCCTCCCCTTCGTTCCTCGAGGTGTGCCAGATGCAGTGCAGGATCACAAGAGTACCTCTGTTGCGGAGAGCAAGTGGTTAAACTTGGGGAGGTGAAGCACCTGCAGCCTTGCAGAGGAAGAAAGTGAGCAGAAGAGTCGAGCATGGCACACGTTCTGAGGCCCAGTGTGCAGGGGCTCTGCTCCTGTTCATCCTGGGCTGCTTAGGTGCTTCTGCAAGTAATCTCTTTCAAATAACGTGAGTGAGGAAAAACCAGCCACGCATAAGCTGCTTGAGGTGAGGGACAAGCATGTGGGTTTGTGTGGGGGAAGAGGATCTTTTATATCTAAATGTGATCCTGAAGTAGTTTTGTATCTAGCAGAAGCAGTTCGTGCATGCTTTGAATTCATAGCAACTTCCTACCACAAGCTGTTTCAGGCCCTTCCATAGCTGCGTTGGAGCCCCTGGGTTTGTTTTGCCCAGCCTCTCATAGAAAGTTGTGCACCTGGTCTGCTGAGTCCACATAGACACTACATATTACAAGACTTGGAAGGATAGAGACTATTTAGCCGAGGGCTCCACAACTCCCAAGACCATCTCCCTTCTGCTCTCACGTACAGAGAATTTGTTGTGTTTCAAAGACAGCGCACTGAGATGACTGTGAGCTGAGATGTGATGCGGAGTTGCTGCTCTCCAGACCTCCCTGTTCAGCTGCTGGCTCCTAGAGTGCTCCTAGTAACCCCAGTGGTCAGAGGCAGGCTCTAATCACATGCTGGAGAGGTGCAGAAGTGTAATTGTACCAGGCTGCCCCGACTCCATGGATTGGTGCTGGGGTGAGCCACTGCCCCCAGAAGGGCAGCTTAGAGTATGGGTTTGTTGGCGCAGCCTCTCCAGCTGCTGTCGAACACCTGCTTTTCCATCCACCACTGACACAGAATAGGAAAGTTCCTGCATTTAACACTAAGCAACGTCAGCAAGCAGAGGTCCTGCTCCCAGAGAGGTGTCCTGGCCCAGCCTCACACAACTACACATTTTTTGCTCTTCCCCAGTGATACTTGGAGCTTCTCTGTGCACAGCGGGGTGGAGGCACCTCAAATGGGAAGAATGGGGACACCATTAGTTAAGCTAGAAACCCTGAAGCTATTGATTTTCTGGAGGAATAGCTAGATAAAGGGGACACCAAACTGCCAGCCTGTTGGCCGCCTTTTTTTTTTTTTCTGGTTTCATTGTTGTTTTTTTAACTTTTTTTTTTCCCCAAGCCAAAGTTTGGTTTGTTGCTGTTATGACAATTTTTTTGTTGTTTGTATATAAATATTTTAGCTTGAAAATAGGGAGGGGGGGAACAGGGTGTTGGGGCTTTCACAAAATCTAGGAAATGAGAGAGACTCGGGGTGTTTGGGGGCTTTTACTGCCTGAGTTGGGGTAGAAGAGGGGAGGACTTGTGGTAGAGATAGTCATATTCAAGGGGAATTATTTCCACTTCAGAGCAGCCAGGGGACATGTTGAGCTGGGATGCAGCAAAAGCTTCTACTGGGTTTGTTCTCCCTGCTGTGGAAGGAGGGCCTGAGCGAGGCCGTCCCTTCCCTTCCCACAGGCAGTTCCTCAGGCAGCAGCTCTGCAGGCTGCGAGCCCAGGAACATCAGCAGAGCCTCGCAGGGGCAGCTGCTCCCCCACTGCCCCTCTCCCACATTCAGTTCAGCTGGTTCTGACTGCAGCTCCCCAAAAGCTGGGTTCTCCCTCCCTGAGTTCCCTCCCCTGCCCTGGCAGTGCCACCTGCAATCCCCCCCCTGCCACTTGGCCTCCCTGGGAGTAGGGAGGCCAGCCCCATTTCTGCCTCCTGGCAGAGTCTATGCATGGCAGCTTCAGCCCGCCCAAGTGTATTAGGAATGTGAGGGGTTTAGTGCAGAAGCACCCAACCTTTGGGGGGCTGTGGTCCCCCAATCTCCGAGTAATACCTGTTCTAAGACTATCCAGCCTGATTCCTCCTGTATCCGAGCCTGGCCTGCTCTGCTCCCTCCCTGCCGGGCTCCTCTGGTGCATTAAGCAGCCAGTGTCTCTATGACTCCATAGTTAATGCTGCAAGATCCCCTGAGGGAGCTTGCTGATAGCCTGGCTTCCTGCTCTCAGCAGTGAGCTGCAGAGCGGACACCGGGATGCTTGAATGGCTGGGAGGCAGAGGTAGCTCACTGGTTCCAGGTGTCCAAAGCACCAGACCTCCCAAAAACTTGCATGGCAAGGTTTCTCGAGTGAGTGTTGTGCCGTGACAGGAGGGCTCTTCAGCCTTTCTTCCCTGTTGGTGAACAACCGCTCCAGTTTCACTCTGTGTTATGAACTGGCTAGAGATGACTTCAGAGTAGCCAAGGTGTGGCTATATCCACCTTCTGAAGAAGTGAGGACAAAGCCTATATCTCCCTATGCAAAATGAATTGCGTTTAATAAATTGAACTGGGCCCTGGCTCATTAGAATGATGGCAGCTAGTGCTGGTCCGTGCGATGGGTCTGCAGTCACAGGTCCCTTGCAAAGCAGGGTTTGGCTTTCTGAGGGAAAACGCACAGGCAGCCTGGCAAATAACTTGCTGTTTGTCACCTTCTAGTCTGGTGGCATCTAGTCTGGTGGGATTCCTCTTGATGCAGAGAAAAAAAAAAATGTTTAAGTGTAGCTGTTTGTACTGTCTTGCAATAGGCCCAGCCAGCACATGATGATATACAGATGAAATTTTGGTTTGAAGAGTTGATTTTTTTAATGTGCTGGTCTGTATTTCCTTGCAGTTACAGATGTGCTGGTACAAATTAACTTCTACTGGTATAGCATATTCTCTACTGGGAATAAGTTACGTTGATGCCCAGCACATTAGCAAACTGTTGTCCCGGTCCCCATGCCTGGGAGGCTGCACTGTTGTAGGTGGGTTAGCTTTTCTAAGAAAAGCCATGACAGGACCTGGAGGCAATGGGGAGCTCAGTATGAGCCTGCTATAGCCAGCTTTTCCCAGGTTAAGCAGTTGTGTGGATCCTGTGTCATGAGTTCAGATAGACAAAGCCATGTTTAAAGATAACTCTGGCTTGGCTGTTCCAGTGCCTGAGACGAAGCAGACTTGCCCAGCAAGGAGCACTGGCTTCGGAGTCTGGGACCTGTATTTTGGCCAGGGCTCTGTCAGTGACCCCTCAAGGGTCCCTGTGGGGCAGTCATGTCGCTACTTTAGACTTCGCTTCCCCGTCCCTAAAGTGAAGTTGAAGTTTATCCCGTTTTTACCCATTTTGAGATCCATGGATGTGAAGTGTACAGCAAGAGCTGAGGAGAGTTTTCTGAGTAGCTGGCTCGAGTGCTGGTTGTGGAACGGTTAATGAAGCCATTTCCCTGCCTGAAAAGAGACACTGGGTGCTGGGCTTTCAATTCCAGCACCCAGAGCTCCATCAGTGGGGAATACAAAGCAGAGCCTCCCAGTTCCTACCCATGTTTTTCCCCAGCCCATCCCTATCTGTATCTTTCCATCCTAGCCATGAAGATGGAGGCAAGTGGAAAACAGGTTTGGGGAGCACTTAGGAATTTAATAAAGGGAAACCCAAACAGCAGCTCTGGGGAGCGCTTTTGCTGAGTCTAGCTCCAAAGGGAAAGCGCACAGGCAGCCTGGCAGTGGGCCTGCTGCCTGTGACCCTTCAGCCTGGCAGGGTGGGGGAATGCTGTCCTTGGTGCAGAGGGGTGATTTTTAAAGTGTTTTACCTGTTTGCACTGTTTTAAAATAGGAGGGGGGGGGGGGGGAGAAAAAAG